>NW_020719194.1:0-15051 GCF_900518725.1 Notechis scutatus
ATAGATAGATAGATAGATAGATAGATAGATAGATAGATAGATAGATAAGAGATAGATAGATAGATAGATAGATTAGATAGATAAGGATGATAGATAGATAGATAGATAGATAGATAGATAGATAGATAGATAGATGATATAGATGATAGATCAATCGATAGAAAGATGATAGATGAGATAGATGATATAGATAGATGACCGACAGATAGACAGACTGGATGGATGGATGAATGGGTAGTTAGTTAGGGAGGCAGAGAGATAAACAAACATACACAGTGGATGGATGGTTGGATGGATGGTTGGAGAGAGACAGAGAGAAACTCATCCCAAATTATATTTATTTATTCATTAGATTCGTACTGCCGCCTATTCGCCATGGCGACTCAAGGCGGCTTACAACATGTCGAAACACAATTTAAAAACAATAAAACTCGTAAAATCAAATAAATTAATATAGTAAAATCACACACACCCACCTCCTCCCCCATAGTCCCCAGCGACAGCAGATTACATGTGCCATTTGTGAATTGAATATATGGGTTGAATATATGGATTCGACCTGCAGCACCCCATTGGGCTTTCTTGGGAACGATGCCCATCCATGCCTTAAGGCAGGGGTCCCCAAACTTGGCCACTTTTAAGACTTGTGGACTTCAGCTCCCAGAATTCCCCAGCTAGCTGGGGAATTCTGGGAGTTGAAGTCCACAAGTCTTAAAAGTGGCCAAGTTTGGAGACCTCCGATTTAAGTGATCAAAAAGGTAGGAATGTCCTGTCCCCCCAAAAAAAGGCCTAATTTGGTGCATCTTGCTTTAAAGGGGGGGGGGGGGGGGAAAACCCGACCAAAGGGAAGAGAAGCCCCCCCCCCAAGCCGAGGGATAGCCAGGAGTTGGGAACCTCTCCTCCGCCGCCGGAGCTCTTTTGGGTGCAAGACGGGGGCCCTGCCGGAAGTCCAAACTAATGGTTCGGGGTGCGCAAGAGTTCCGTAGCGGTAGTAGGAAGGGGGCTACTCACGTCCACATTGTCCACATCTAGGATTTTGGAGTGGAACTGGAGCCCCATCGCTCTGGCCTGCTGGATGGGATGGGCCAGGTGACTGTAGGTCTGCAAGAGAAGGAAACGGTTTAAGAGAGGGCCCCCCCCCCCTCTCTCGGCCCCAGAAGTCCCGCCGGGCTTTTCTCGGGGGGGGGGGGGGGCTACAAAGTTCTTCCCGTCATGCCCTTCTTGGAGTCTGATTCTGAGAGGGAGATTGAGCAGCTGACACGGAGTGGGAGTGTGGCTCCGGTGGCTGTGGAAGAATTCAGGAGAAGACCCAGGGCCACCCCTTCTTCATCCTAGGGCACGCAGGGAGGAACGGAGAAGGGAGCAACATGGCTTACGGGAAAGGAAAGGGCCCTGATCCCTTTCATTAGTTGTAGCTGGGAGAACAGGATATAAGTGGGGCGTTTGCACACAGGTCTTTGCTGGAAGCAAAAGCGTGCAGTATGTCAGCGTTCCAGGTAAAATCCATTCCTGTCAGTAACTCCAAGACAACCATAATCTCAAAGTACTTTTATTAGAACAGAGCCTGGCGCATTCTGTGGAATTCCGAAACTAAAAGTTTCCCCGGACTTCCCATACTGTCCCAACCTACAAACCATCTCCTTTTTACTCATCATCACATCACATGAACTAATCCCAAAGTAAGTTCCAATTCTTTCTGCGCCACGCTCTTTAACCTTGAACTATCAAAAGAATTATATTTTGTCTATTAAGAGCTACTCAATTAACATCACTTTCTCCAGCTACGTGGCCACAATCAATCATGATTCTATAGCTGACACATTATCTTTGTCGAGGCTTATCCGAGTTTTGGCGTCTTCCCACCTGTGGTTGCTGCGTTTTCTTGTGGAAGTCTGCAATTTATCATCCTGGCCTGCCGTGTTAATTACTTCAGCGTGGTTTGTGCTGGTTTTTTTAAAAATTTCTAATTATCTTTACTTTGGGTTCGGACTGCATTTCTCCCCTTCATAGACTGTTTTTGGAAGTTTGATATCCAGCTGAGGATAATTGGACCTTGGGCCCCAAGTCGGAGGCATTAAAGGGAATGTATTCTACTTTTGTGACTTTGTTATTTTCGTGTCACGCCCCTTTGGGTCATCACACCCTTTTCCCAGCAGCCCCTGCCACACACACACACACACATGCCCCAAATATCCTCCCCGTGTGGAGACTCACCGCTTCGTAGCACCAGTCCTTCAGGATGTCCAGATCTCCGGAAATCATAGCCTGGGGAAAGGAGAGAGCAGATGCTTGTCAGGGGTGTGGAGGGGGCGGGGGGTGGGAGGCAATGGATGGTGTCAACTCGTAAAACATTCCTATGCCTGTTTTCGAGTTGCCCTAAGCAGGAGGGGAGGGGGACATCTGAAGGAGCAGATCGGCAAGTAAAAAACCAGAAGTACATTCCACGCTTATCTTCAAAAGATTGTAGCCTAGGCTACCAGACCTTCTGCCTGCGAAAATCCTCATTGGTGAATGTGATTGATGAGACCCAGCCCTGTGAAGGTGGCTCAGTTGGAGAATCTGATTGATGACACACGCAGGGGGGGAGAGGGGGGAAAGAGGGTCACAGGGGACTGTCAATTACATGTGTCAGAGTGGGGTTCATTCCGGTCAACGAGGCTCGTGATTTAATTAGGACTGTTAGGAATAACATAGGTTACCTAACGTAGTTTGGGTAAAATAATATATATAAACTATGATAGTGAGTTTATATGTGTGTGTCACTTTAACTCCAAAGCATGTAATTTTGGGTGCGGCTGTAAATCGCCATAAGAGGGAGCAAGAGAACCTGATTGATTGCTGGCTTACTGGATTGCTTGATGACGATGATAGTTTGATAACTGTGTGTTCTCTGCTGTTGCTGAAGGAAGAAAAGAGGTTTGACTTCTTCATATCTCTACTGCAAAGAGATATTACTGGACTGATATTTGTAAGTTTAATGACCTCTTTTTCGACACTGGACTTTGCAACTGATTAATCCCCGGACGGACTGAACTAGTGTATGATATATGGACTGTTTGACTATGCTAAAACTCTTGCTGGAATAAACTATTTAACTAGCACTGTGTATCTGTTTTATTGAGTGTAAGCTACAAAAACGTTTATCTCACATATTTGCCTGCCTGCCTGACTGCCGTGCAGGTTCTGCTAGGGTGTATATCCCTAACAAGGACAATCCCCGGAATCCTGACATACAGGTGGGGAGGAGTGCCAGGGGTGCCCTGGGCAAGAGGGAAGGACAAAGCCGGCACGGGAGAGGGTGAAACTGAAGTTTGTTTCATCTGAAGACGCTGGATAGAGGGTTAATCCTGTTGGGATTTAACACCGGCTGCTCCTGTTGCATTTAAAATGGGAATAAAACGGAGAGGCTGCAGGACATCCTGGCGGGGAAGGAAGGAGGGGGGGGTTCTGTCATCCTGGCATCAAAAGGGGCAATCAAAGGGCAATTTGCTGTACAGGTAGTCCTCAACCTATGACCACAATTGAGCCCCAAATTTCTGTGGTTGTGAGGTGAGATTTTGTTACGAGTTTGCAGCAGAAATTCAAGTCCAGGAAACACACAGATGACTGATTCAGCAGGATCATTCACTTCTTGACAAACATAAGATGAAGTAAAGTTTACAATACCATTTGTAGATTCTTCCAATGTAATAGAAGAAAAAACAGAAGCAGCAGCAGCAGCTCAGAGCAGAAATCAGTTTCAGCAAGCAAGCAAGTCTAGTTTCACTTTCAATTCTCACCACAGCACAGAGAGCCAAACCACACCCAGGTTGTCAGCTCCCATTGGCTGGTCTTTTGCCATGCTTCCTTTGTTAACCATGTCCCTGCCAGTTAATGAATGTACTCTTGACAGTTTTGCCACGTATTATTAAGTGAATCTTAGCTCAAACACCCTTCCATTCTACCGGTATTTTACCACTATTCATTTTAACAACCATTCAGAGTTACCATGGCACTGAAGGATGAGACTTGCGACTGGTCCTCCGGCTTATGACTGCTGTGGTCGGCACCACTGGAGGTCCAGCGGTTTCGACAGGTGAGGCTGCCAGTCTCACACCTTGTCAGCGGCAAGAATCGGTGTTCTTCGCCGCGATCTTACAAGGTAATCCTCGCTTACAGCCACAATTGTTCAGCGGGTTATGCTCCATTTTGCAACCGTCCCTGAGGCAGGCGTTAAGTGAACCGCTGCCATCGTTCAGTTAATAACGAGGTTGTTATGTGAATCTGGATTAGCCCCCCTCCCCACATTGGTTTTCCTTGTCAGGAGATTACAAACAGGGGACTGTGTGACAGCCCCCCAGGACGCTGCAACCGTCTTAAGTACGAATCACTAGCCAAGCATCTGAATTTGAATCCCGTAACCACAGGGACGCTTGAAAAATCGTAAGTGTGAAAAATGTCCAAGTCACTTCTTTTACCCAGGGGCCCTTGGAACTTCGAACGGTCGCTAAATGAACCGTCGAAAGTTGAGGACTCTTGTGTTTCTGCTCCTGCAGGAAAGCCCAGGCTTTGAAAGACAGGGAGCCACAAGGCCCGAAGAGCTGGCCGGGGGATCCTGCCTCACCTCTTTATCTTCTGCTACCCCCGTAAAGGGCGACACGGTGGCTCAGGGACTAAGACGCTGAGGTTGTCGATCAGCAAGGTTGGCAGTTCAGTGGTTCGAATCCCTAGCATAGCCGCGTCACGGAGTGAGCTCCCGTTACTTGTCCCAGCTTCTGCCAACCCAGCAGTTCGAAAGCATGTTAAAAAATGCAAGTAGGAAAGTAGGGACTCCTTTGGTGGGAAGAGGGGAACAGCGTTCCTCCGTGCGCCTTCAAAGGTGTTTAGCCATGCCGGCCACATGACCACGGAGCGCTGGCTCTTTGGCTTTGAAATGGAGATGAGCACCACCCGCTAGAGCCTGGGCTGGGGACCCACACCCCTCCGCCTCTTGCCCACCCAACTTACCTCGAGAACGTTGGGGATGATGTCGGCCTGACACTGCTTGAGGAACTGGTCCTTGTCGAAGTTGGGGTCAACGCGCAGGATCTCGGTAAGGACCTCGGACATCTCGGTCTTGGAGAACAGCCCGCCTGCCGGAGGGAGGGAAGGAGGAGATGGCGAAGCAGGAAGGAAGGATCCCTGCCCTTCCGAAGCCCCCAGGTCTGTCTTCGCCCGTGTTTCTCAACTGCGGCCCCTTTAAGACCTGTGGACTTCAACTCCCAGAATTCTAGATAGAGCTGGCTGGAGGATTCTGGGAGTTGAAGTTCCGCAGATCTTAAAGGGGCCACAGTTGAGAACAATTGCTCCTCACTCTGGGCTGAGTCAACCAATCTATGAGCCCCAAGCCAGGCTCTTGATCTTGGGTGTTGAGACCTTTTGTGAAATTAAATGCCCCCTTGCCGGACAGGTAGGGTGGACGGTAGCTTTGACCCTGGGACATCGCAACCGTCATAAGTATGAGCCAGTTGACAAGTGTCCGAATTTGGATCACACGACTGTAGGGATCCTGCAATAGTCGTTCAGTATGAACAACGATTGACAGAAGTCAGCGGTTTCAACGCTGTTATAATTTTGGTCACTAAATGAACTGTATTTTTTTTAACAGGGAAATACTTTTTTCGCCCTTTGACATGATGGTGAACCTATGACACGGGTAGCCATTTGTGCGGGCACGCGAGCCCCAGCACTGCACTGCACACACACGAACCTCCCCGCTGATTTTCGGCCCGTTTGAGGCTGTTTTTTGCCTTCCCGGAAGCTCAAGGGAAGCCTCTGCAGCCCTGGGAGGCCGAAAAACGGGCCTTCTGGAAATACCGGAAGTGCCGAAACAGGCCCGTTTTTCAGCCTCCCGGGGCTGCAGAGGCTTCTCTCGAGCCTCCGGGAGGGTGAAAAAGGTCTCAGAAGGGCCGAAAATCAGTTGGTGGCACGTGCATATGCAGTGCAGGGTAAGGAGATTGCGCGCGCATGCACGGGGGCCCCGCATTGCATTGTGGGTGCTGGCACGTGCACGCCCTTGCTATCGCGCTTGCGTGCCCTTTCGGCACACCACAACAAAAAGCTTCGCCATCCCTGCCCTATAAGCAATGGTGGGCTGTGGCTGGTTCAGACCGGTTCAAGCGAACCGGTAGTTCCAATAATCAGCTCACCCACCACCAGCACCACCACCACCACCCTATCCTGTCCTATATTTCTCTCTTTTTCAGCTCAGCTGATTCGCCCAGCACAGATTTCACGCAGATTTCAGCTGTTCTACTTACCCTGTAGAGGTTCAAATTGGTGTTTTTTTTTAAAACTGCGCGCGCGCGGGCACGCTCACAGAACCGGTTGTTAAACCGGTTGCACCCCACCACTGCCTATAAGGTCCTGCAAATGGCCAGCCAGAAATGCCCCTTGCTCACCAGATGAGGGGAGAAAAAAAGGAAGACAGACCTATGAAGTCGGTCACTTTGTCCGTCATGACGCGTGAGGCACGGATGAGGGCATTGTCACTCTCGTCGTATTTCATCTTCATTTCAAAGAAACCTAAGGAAATGGAAAGGTACCCCTGGAAGAAGGAATATGGGCCCCCTGCCCTGGGAAACCAGGAGGAGGTCACTTTAAAAAAAAGGAAACTTGTTCTCTAGAGGCTGAGAAATAAATTCAAATAGCACTAAGGATTCTTTTTTAAGTTTTAGTTATACATATTTAATATACATCAGTGCTCAATAAACAGTGTAACGTCTTGGTTCATTTACTATATATATATATATATATATATATATATATATATATATATATATATAATGCCAATAATGTTTACTTGTATGTAATAATATTCTTCCAATTTCTCATTTCTACCTCTGCTGTCTAACCATTTGTAAAACAAATCCCATGCTAAATAATTATTCGGTATCCTCTTTATCCCTGGCCCCATCTCTGCTCTGATGCAGAGCCCTCATCCGAGCCTTCCTCAGCCTCCAAGACTGGTCCAGGTTGCTCCCCAACCTCCTCACTATTGTCCGACTCTGATGCCGGCTCCGTCAGCTCCTCCGGCGGGCCACAACATACCAATCTATCGACGCGTAGTTGCCCGCTTTCAAACTGATGAGTCTGCAGGAGCTGGAACGAGTGGCGGGCGCTCGCCCCGTCCTGTAGCATGCAACCGGGTCTCGAGCCGACCCATGCTGAGCCCGGTACCCTAACCACGTGACCCACCGCGTTCCCATAATACGTACGGTTGAAAACCACGTTGTTGTCCTTGAACTCCTTCCACTGCTGGTACCACTTGGAGTCTTTGTGGAGCACCATGCCCATCGCTTGCCTAGAGGGGGCGACAGAGGGAGGTTAAGGGAAGGAGGCTGGAACGTCCCCCTACCTGTCGTTGGGAAAGAGAGATCTTTTCGGCTCCCATGGGGGAAACCCTCGCAGCCAACTGCCTGCACGGCCTCAGGAAGAGCGAGGCAGATGTGCTTTTCCAGTTCCATTGGAAGATGCCAGGCCTCTCCTGGCTGAGGTTTCTTTCTTGTCCCCCCCCCCCGCCCCCCCAGCATCACCCAGCTCTGGTTCCAGTTCTGATCCCAGTTCTGACACCCACTCGTTAGCTTCGAATATCCGCTCCTCTTTCAGCCTCTCACTGGCAGATTCTGTCCTTTTCCGGAGTCTCTCCGGACGCCTGTAAGGGCCCGTCTGACCCAGCACGCTCTCGTCAATCTCCTTCCGGACGCTCTCCATGCCCTGGGAAGGGAAGCCATGTCACACGTCAGCCGCAAGGAACCGGATCCACTCACGAAAGGCCCAAATCAATCAATCAAAATAGAGCTGAAAGGGACCTTCGAGGTCTTCTAGTCCACCCCCCCCCTGCTCAAGCAGGAGACTCTACACCATTTCAGACAGGTGGCTGTCCAGTCTCTTCTTAAAAACCTCCAGTGATGGAACACTCTGAACTTCTGGTGGCAAGCTGTTCCGCTGGTTAACTGTCCTCCCTGTCAGAAAGTTTCTCCTTAGTTCCAGGTTGCTTCTCTCCTCAATTAGTTTCTATCCGTTGTTTCTTGTCCTGCTTTCTGCTGCTTTGGAAAATAAACTGATCTCTTCTTTATGGCAGCCCCTCAAATACCGACATACCGCTATCATGTCCCCTCTAATCCTTCTAGATTAGCCAGACCCAAATCCTGCAGCCAGTCTTCATATGTTTTGAGTCTTTGGGCCCTTAATCACCTTAGTTGCTCTTCTCTGCACTTTTTTTTTTCAAAGTCTCAACTTAGGAAAAATCAACAACTTGATTGTCTTCTACCTACTTTGTAATATAGGTAGAAGACAATCAAGTTGTTTATTCCCCACCCCTCCAAAGACTGCTCACCTTCTTCCCTTGGGATCCACCCAGATAAAGCTCAATGGAAGGGAGAGAAGGTCGGGATTATGCCTCTTGCGGCTGTATAAGGACTCGAGGCTAGTTGCCCTCTTGACTCATCCTCCCTGCTTAGCTGTCAGTTTTCCAACCTTGCAGCAGGGCAGAGGAAGTCCCCGGATTGATTGACAGAAGAGGCAAAGACCATTCAAGTAGCCCTTGAGTTATGAATATAATGGAGCTGCCCCATTCCATTCATAAGCAGAGGATTGGTGGGAGTGAATCTCGTACATTGAACGCCATCACTCCCTCCTTTCACCCACGCATTTGCCAATCGAACGAGCGGTTTGTTAAGTGAACATGAGATATTTCAGGGTAGGGAAGTCCATGGGCGGGGCCCTAGTGAAGGAACATGTCCCCTGCCTAAAACCACCCAAGGCCTCCCCGACCCACAGAAATACCTCATGCTCCCCACAATTGCTTTCCCCCCCCACACCCAAGCTGCCGTGCCAGGTCACTTTCTGTCAGAAGATCTAGCAAGTTGTCTCCTCTCTAGCCTCTCAGCTGTGCGCGCCCCTCCAAAGCTCCGTTTTGGCCAGCAAAGAGCAGGACAAATGTTGCAGAGCCTCTGCGGTTATTGGTAAGGGCGAACAATTGCCGTGGTGCTGCAAGATTCACAGTCTCGGGACTTGCTCATAAACACGAAGGGGCGCTGATCACGTAACTTTGACCATTCTCTAAGGGAACACTCATAACCCAGGGATTACCTGTACTGTTAAAAAAAAATTAAAAATCTGAGCACGGCCTATACCAGGGGTGTCCAACTCGATTTCATGGAAGGCCACATTAGGGTTGTGTTTGACCTCGAGGAGAGGGGGGGCAGGGCGGTGGGGGCAGGGGCGGGAGTGGTCAGCTCAACATCACTCATGTCGGGTGCGCCTGTGGCAGCCCGAGCATCTGCCAGCGAAAACGGGCTCCCGAGCCAGGGTGTGATGACCCAGGATGGGATACAAGACAAACACAGTCACAGAAAAGAGGTGAAGTCCCTTTTATTCCTTCACTTTGCTTCCAAGCTCCAAATATCTTTGACTGAAGACAAAAAACTCCCACACAAACAGCTACAAGGAGGAAAAAAGCAACACAAACCAGGCAAGATAAGGGCTGGAGGACGTCCACAGATAACGCACACTGGGAAGGACACCAAACTCAAGAGAGGAACTATAAACTAGAGATATTTCCATGCTTTGTTTCCAGCACTCGCCCATACGCATGTCCGTCCTCTTATTGAGTTGTCACAGCTGCAGCCCATGAAGAGGACCAAGGCCCTCTCCTCCAGAGGAGACCACGTCTCTCCCTTATCCTCTCCTCCCTGCATGCCCTAGGATGGAGAGGAGGTGGCCTGGGTCTTCCTCTGACTGCCCAGCCGGCCTCTGCCCTACCCCAGCCTCCTCCATAACCCCCAGAGCCCCACTTCCACTCCCTCTCGGCCGTTCCTCCTCTCCCTCAGAGTCAGTCTCCACCAAAAGGCGTGACACAGGGGGTGGGATTTGGCGGTTTGCCGAACCAGCCATAATGTTAGCAATGGGTCCTCTAGAACCCGCCCAAACCCGTTGCAGCCCATCCCTGCACCTGACTGAAGAAGGGAGTTACCTGAGAAATGGCCTTGAATGCTGCAGTCCGGCCCAGCTTTTCTCCTCCCTTGGAGACTGTTTCTGCAGACTGCTTCGCTGTTTTGGCTGCTTCCTCCATGCCTTCCTTGATCTTCCGGCCAATCTCGCTCTTGCTGACTTCATCTATGCTCTACCACCAGAGGGGGGGGGCAGGAAGAACAGAAGAAAAAGAGTTGGAAGGAACCTCGGAGGTCTTCTAGTCCAACCCCTGCTCAAGCGGGGAACCCTATATCATTTCAGACCAATGTCTGCCTAGGTCTTTTCTAAAAAAAAATCCCCAACATCGGGTGGCAAAAAAAAAAAAAAAAAACGGCTAATTGTCCTCGCGGTCAGCAAATTCCTCCTTAATTCCAGGTTGCTTCTCTCCATGATTAGTTTCCATCTGTTGCTTCTTGTCCTGCCTTCAGGTGCTTTGGAGAATAGGTTGACCCCTCTCTTCTTTGGGGCAGCCCCTGAGATATCGGAAGGCTGCTATCGTGTCCCCCCGGTCCTTCTTTTCACTAGACTAAAAAGGACAAATAGGCTGAAAAACAGCTTCTATCCCACAGCAGTAACTCTATTGAATTCTACTGTATGGTGCAACATTAATGCAATATCAGGGGTTTTCAATTCAATTGTATAGAATGCGAAGGATGTTTTTGTTTTTTATGTATAATGTAGACTGAAGATGGCATTTAATTTCGTTGTAAATGCAATGACAATAAAGTAAACTAAACTAAACTAGACTAGCCAGGCCCAGTTCCTGCAACTGTTCATTGTATGTTTTAGCCTCCAGTCCCTTAATCATCCTGGTTGCTCTTCTTTGCACTTTTTCTAGAGTCTCAAGGTCTTTTTTTATAGGTTGGTGGTTCTCCTTGTCAGAAAATTTCTCCTTATTTTCAGGTTGAATCTCTTCTTGTTCAGTTTCCCTCCATTATTCTGGGAGCTTTGGAGAATAGCTTGACCCCCTCCTCCTCCTCTCTGTGGCAGCCCCTCCAATATTGGGAAGGCTGCTCTCCTGTCTCCCCTGGTCCTTCTCTTCCCTAGACCAGCCAGGCCCAGTTCCTGCAACCGTTCATCGTATGTTTGAGCCTCCAGTCCCCTCATCCTCCTGGTTGCTCTTCTCTGCACTTTTTCTAGAGTCTCTGAATCTTTTTCATAGTGTGGTGACCAAAATTGGATGCAGTATTCAATTTTTTCCTCTTCTAGCTTCCCATTATTTTTGTTTTCTTTTATATTCTAACAAAAATATTTAAATCGTAAAAGGAAGGAGGCTGCTGCCTCTTAGAAGAATCAGCATGGACTCCTTTAGCCTTGGGCCCTCCAGAGAGCTGCTGGTACGGCCAAGGTGGAATACACCCGTGCTGTGGGGGCTCCGGAGAGCATTCCTAGCCGCTGGAGTAAGATAGTCCAGGGCCAAAAGGACACACCTCTCTGTGGTTCTTACCTCCTTGACGGTGCCACTGATTTCTCCTAATTTCTTTTTAAGCACTTCCGAGGTCTTGACGGTTTCGGACTCGATGGTTTTCTGCGAGAAGGAAGCAGAAAAGTTGGTGTCGCCCAGGGAGAAAGCTAATTCTCTTCTCACCCAACGACAACTCTGTGGTTAGGTTCTTCTGAATGGACCACCATCTCTTGATGACCCCCCCCCCCAACAGCTACGGTCTCAGAATTTCAGGAGCAAATTGGAGCCAGTTTATTTCCCCCAGTAGGATCGGCCCTGATCTCTCAGGCTGCTCTAAGCAGTTTTGGGCAGATGGGTTAGTTTGTCACGTAAGGGGAGGGGAGACAAGAGAGCTTGAAAATAATCTGCAGGGTGAAATCTCTGGAAGAAATATCCTCCTAATCAAGGGAGAATGATGTTTGTAGGTCAGGGATGGCATGAGGGTCCTTGGGGCTCCCTGAGCTGGGTGGTTTTCTTGCAGACGTCTCGTGACCCAACTAGGGAACATCATCAGTGCTAGAAGGGAGTGGGGTTTTCAGGGAGGAGGAGGAAGAGGGAGGGAGGGAGGGATGGAGGGAGGGAAGATTGTGGGAGTCCTTGGTGCTTTCTGAGCTTGGCTGTTTTCTTACAGATGTTTCGTGACCCAACTAGGGAACATCATCAGTGCTAGAAGGGAGTGGGGTTTACAAGGAGGAGGAGGAGGGGGAGGGGGGCTGTGGAGGGTCATGGTGCTCTCTGAGCTGGGTGGTTTTCTTAAAGACGTCTCATGACCCAACTAGGGAACATCATCAGTGTCGGCGTTCCAATGAAACTCCCCATTTCCATTCAGCACTCAGAAACAAAGTCCATCCAAGTAAGAATTTATTAGAGAAGTCATATTTTCACACCTGGGAAAACTTGAATCTGGGTTTTCCCTTCCCCAAGAGAAATTCAAAGATCCATCCCCGGCACCCACCAGTCCACCACACGGCCCAATCAAATCGTCGTCCCAACGGAAGCCGTTCCTCCAGATACTCCTCTCCAGCTGCAGGGCAGCTTGTCCTTGACTTTTAAGAAAGAGTGTTGTTGAGTCTAATCTTCTACTCACTTTGGGGTCTCCAAACTTGACAGCTTTAAGACTTGTGGACTTCACCTCCCAGAATTCCTCCTCCTCCAGTCATGTTAGCTCAGGAATTCTGGGAGGTGAAGCCCCCCAAGTCTTAAACTTGTCAAGTTTGGAGACCCTTGCGATAAGAAATCCCCCCTCCCAAATTCCCAGGCACTGAATGCGGCAGCCTTGAAGCTTCCAAGTAAAATATGGCTTCCATGGCTGACAATCAGTGCCGGAAGGGAGTGGGGTTTGCAAGAGGAGGAGGAGGAGGAGGGAGAGGGAGGACTGTGGGAGCTCCCTCCTCCTTCCTCCTCTTCTTCTTCCTCCCCCTCCTCCCTGCAAACCCCACCCTCTTCTTGCACTGATGTTACCTACTTTGGGTCATGAGACATCTGCAAGAAAACCACCCAGCTCAGAGACCCCCAAGGACCCCTCAAATCTCCACTGTGAGAATTACCTTTACCTTCTGGGATTTGAACACACATCATCCTGATTCTTATTATCATCATCATCATCATCAAACAGGTCACACATATTATTTAGTTCCCCGCCGAGGGCATGCCTACATCCTCAACTCTTTTTGAAGCAGGAAGAAGGTGCAATGTTATTTACGCACCTGCGGCCTTCCGCCTTCCCTTACGATACAGGTAGTCCTTGACTTACGACTGCACTTGAGGCCAAACTATCCGTTGCTAAGCGGGGCATTCATTACGTGGGTTTTGCCCCGTTTTATGAACTTTTTGGCTGCGGTTGTTTTAAATGAACCACTGCAGTTGTCAAGTTGATCACACGGTTGTTAAGTGAGTCTGTCAGAAGGTCTCAAAAGGGGATTGCGTGATCCCGGGACAGCCCGTCGTAAATATGAGTCAGTTGCCCAGCGCCTGCCTTTTGATCACGTGACCGTGGAGGACGCTGCCACGGACAAAAAGTACGAAAAACGGTCATAAGTCAAGTTTCTGTCACTGCTGCGGTTAACTTTGGTCACTAAATGAACTGTTGTGAGTCAAGGGACTGCCTGCCCAATGTAGCCCTCGGCTTACAGCCTTTTTGTTTAGCAAACACTCAAAATTACGACACTGAAAAAAAAATATGATTTACTACTGGTCCTCGCGCTTATGACCGCCGCAGCATCTCCCAGGATCAAAATCCAAGAGCTGGGCAAATGGCATGGACTTACGACGGTTGCGGTAGGCTGGCCTCCTATGGCTGCCTTCTGCGCCCTTCCCCAGCCAGCAAACTCAACGGCGGGAGACGCACTCACTTAACGACTCTGGGATTCGCTCAACCGCCGCCACTGTCAACTAAAAAGAGACTCCTTTGGTCTTTTCAGCGGCCAGAAAAAGGGAGTGGGGGGGAAAACAAGGCATTCCTTAAATGCCTAGATATCAACTCAGCAGCCTAAAGTTGTTGGAGCATAAGACGGTTATTGGAGAGCACGATGGACGACTCTTGGGAGACGGACGTGTCCCATTGGAGAAGTCACATCCAGGGGGTGGGGGAAAGGCCAGGTTCAAGGGGTAAATGTATGATGTGATTGAGTATCGGCTGCATCCAGCCACGCGCCAACATGGCAACTTCTAATAAACCAATTTACTTTTCTCTAAGATGCGGCCAGAGACTCTTGATTTGAAGGAGGGCTCACTCCTCAACCACCTCGCTTAGGGATGGACATTCTGGACCCCGCCGTGGCCGTTAAGTCGAGGACTACCTGTCCCAGAAACGTTCCCCTGGTGGCCCAAAGCCACCAAGCGCCCTTCGATGTCCGGGGGGGGGGGGGGGGAGAGCCAACGTACGTATTTCCGCCTTGCTTCCTGGAGGGCGTCCGACTCCTCCAGTTTCTTCGCTTCGTCTCGGAATTTCTTGATGCTCTCCTTCATCTCCTTGTTTTTGGCCAGCTCCTGCTTGATGTTCTCTACGAAGCCAGATATAAAACCTTTCCGATGGCCCGAGGAAGAACATCTAGACTAAAGAAAAGGTCACAATTACACCTTGAAGCATGAAGGCGGGCCTGCCTCGGGCTGCAGTGACCCAAAGGGGCGTAGCACAAAGGCAACACCGTCAGATAATCAATAAAGATCCCTTTAATACCTCCAGCTTTGCCCCCAATGTCCAGGTTACCTTCAGGCTGGAGAAAAAAACTCTCCCAGGAACAGCCTTTAAATGGAGGAAATTCAGTCCAAAACAAGATACATACAGACTGTAACTAAAAATCCACACAAATCACGGTGAAGTAATTAGCTTGACGAGGCAGGAGAAGGAATTGCAGACTTGAAAGCACGGCAAAACTCACACCGTTGGGAAGACGCCAGGAACACAGAAAAGCCTCGACAATACCAGACAATTCACGATTTGCTCCCAACAACTTGCTGTGCGCAGCTTCCCTTTTTAAACACTGTGTTCCCAGTTGCAGCTAATGAAGGGAATCAGGGCCCTTTCCTCCCCCGTAAGCCATGCAACTCACGTTGCTCCCTTCTCCGTTCCTCCCTGTGTGCCCTGGGATGAAGAGGGGGTGGGCCTGGGTCTT
>NW_020719196.1:0-13921 GCF_900518725.1 Notechis scutatus
ATAATTTTAAGTTATTTTAAGTCTAAGTCTATAGGTTTTGAAGCAAATGAAAGCAAATATAATTCTATGAAATAAAGCCAGTAATGATTTGATGCAGCATACATATTTTGATGCTTAGTAACTTATTTGGTTTTTATTCAAGTAAATTCAAAGGAGAAAACACTGAGTTTCTGCTAACACTGGAATTATAACAACTGAGAATTAATAATACCCTTATCTCTTTTTTGGACATTTTCCTTAATAGATATAATTTTGTACACAATAAATATGACTCTGTAAGGTATTGAATATTGATTAAATACTTCAAAACAGTAAAAGACCATACTTTATTTTTTTGTTTATTTTCTTTATGTCTCCTTAGAAACTATGATTACATTCCTGCATGGAGGCATGATATATTTCAAATAATGAATTATTACATGAAATTATTAATCCTTTTCTTTGCAGTGTGCTGCCTAAATTTTATCAACATGTACTAGCCATGGTCTATGCTATCCATGAGATAAATAAGAATCCCAGTTTCTTGGGCAATATCACTCTTGGTTTCCACATCTATGACAGCTACTATACAGCCCAGATGGCTTATCGAACCACTTTGGATCTGTTCTTCAAATCACCGAGATTTCACTTGACTGAAAATATAGTTGGAGTTATTGGTAGACTTAGTTATTCTATCTCCTCCAGAATGGAGGAGATCTTGGATATTTACAAGGTTCCATAGGTAGGCTCGATTTTTGGAATTCTAATTCATTCTAGTCATGCCTACTTTTTCTGAGAAATAAATCCATTTCCCCTATGTCTGTTCAAAAAGCAATTTCATTGTAAAGAGAGAGGAAAACAGATGGTTTATGATGTGTAAGAGGGGGATACTTTAGAGTCCATTAATTATCCTACCTATTAAGGAAAAAAATATGAGTTCCTCAGATCAAATGAAGTGTGAACCAAAATTGTATATGTGCTTACCAATGATTAGACAGACATTCAGAAACTAAATTAATCAGATTTTGGAATATCATCATTAAAATCTCTAAGCACATGTTCTAGTGGCAAGAAAGCGTACATTCTGCTCAAAGCTTCGCATACATTTTTAAAGGTGATTCAAATAAATATTGGAAAATAGTAAGAACAACTGTAGCTTGTTAGATGCTCCTTTGTATTTACAGTTCACTGTCTGCTCCATATACTAAGGTGACAACAGGGCTATGTAGATATTCAGCTTTAGCCCTGCTCATACCTTCCATATTAAGTTGTACAATTTTCAGGACAACTCCTATATCCTTTGCCAGTTGTTTCTGAAAAGAGATGTTTTTATTTTTGGTATTCATGCTGTTTCTTCTTGCTGAGAGATTCTTGTGAGGTCCAACAACTGGAATGTGTAGATTATTCAGCCCTGACAAAGTCACATGGTGCACTGTATGGAGACTAGTCTACACTGCCTTCCAATTTCCAATTAATCTGAGTAAATAAATGGGACAGGTTGGCCTAGAAAAAATAATGCAACTAAATAACCATTAGATTGCCATTTGTCAGGAAAAGATCTCTGCACTGAACAAGACTTTGAATTCAATAGCCTAAGCAACCCCATCCAACTCTTCAATTAAGCAATTCCATAATATTGGTTCATATTCAAGAGCAAACCAGGAAGAAGGGTGTGTTTTTTCTCCTTTCAACAACATAAAAAAAACAACCTTAAGAAACAAATGCAATCTAGGGATAGGTTAACCCAAAGTTTCCAAACTTGGCAACTTTAAGATGCATGGACTGAATAATCAAGTCAAGACCGAAACCTCTACATGATCGATGATGTGTCCAACTCTTAGTGATTCTATGGGCCAGGTCTTTCCACATCTTCCAATCTTGCACTCCTGCTGTGAGTTGTTCTAAACTCTAGCTAGTGTTGGATTTGATGGTATCCAACCACCGTGTTCTTTGGCAGCCTGGTTTCCTTTTATTGCTAATTCTTCCAAACTCAATTGCTTTCTCCATTGAATTTCCTTGCGTGATATGGCCAAAGTAAGTAAGATGCAGTTTTGTCATTTTGCCTTCCAGTTACACGTTTGGTGTTAAGTGCTCCAGTACTTGTTAGTTACCTTTGCTGTCCAAGGAATAGGCAGGTGCCTTCTCCAACACCACAGCTCGAACAAATCAGTACAACATAGTCCAGCAATTGATGGAGACTCTAATGTTCTATTTCTGAAATGTTTTTCTCTCTCTCTCTCTCTCTCTCTCTCTCTCTCTCTCTGTTTTCATATGGTTCATTTGAACCTGCAGTAAATTATCAATTCAATCCTGACACCTTTTACTGGATGCTCCCCAGTGAAGCCCTTCAGTACCAGGGAATTGTCTTCTTACTTCTGCATTTTAGATGGAAATGGATTGGGCTAATGACTTTTGAAGATGATGGTGGAGAACATTTTTTGAGAACTTTGGAACCAATGCTTTCTGAGAATGGAATCTGTTCAGCCGTTACAAATAGAGCTCCAAGTAATATCCATGTGCAAAAGCTAGGAGAGATAAATAAGTATGTTGTAGATACCATTTCACTCATTTTCAGCAGCAAAGCCAATGCAATTATTACACATGGTGGAAGTGCCATTATTATGTGGTTGACTGTGATTATAAAGAGGGCTGAAAATCAGTCCAAATATAAGAATAATCCATCCAGAAAAATATGGATTATTACAGCCCAGATTGATATTATTTTTTGCGTGCTTCAAAGGACCTGGGATATACAAATGCTCCAGGGGTTCTTTCCTTCACAATTCACTCAAAGAAAGTTCTAGGTTTCTCAGAATTTATCCATGAGATAAACTTCTCTGGAATAAAAAAGGATGTTTTTTTCAAGGAATTCTGGGAGTAGGCATTTGACTGTTTGATACAAAAGTCTGGAACCCTCAAAAATATTGGCATAGCGACTATAGTCTGTAATGGAATGGAGACCATAGAGAACCTCCTTGCACCTTTTCTTGAAATGGAGATGATCGGTCACAGCTATGGTATTTACAATGCTATCTATGTTCTAGCACATGCCGTAAATGCTTTTCATAGATTGAGACCTCATCATAAAGTGTTGGAAACTGGGGGAAGACATCTTCAGCACTGGCAGGTAATATTTCTAAACAAACATCAATTTTCAAGACTTCCAGTTATCTAATCTTTCATGCTCCCTGATTCCTAAGTACATTCCTCTTTAAAAACAGAATAAATGTCAATTCTGGATCCTGCATTGCTTTCCAAGGAATGAAGCATTCTTTCTCAACCTTAACAATATTAAGATATGTTCATTCAGCAGGATGAACATTTGAATATGATTGTAATCTACAACATTACTCCCAATCCCTTGCTTCTTTGACATGTATGTGTCAGGCAGTGCTCCATTCAAAATCCAAGAAAGAAATACTTAGACTCTTTTAATTAGAGAAAAGATATCTTTTACTGGAAATGAAGTGGTAGCAATCATAGAATTCTGAATCTGAGGAATTAGGCACGTAAATCACATATACAAAGTGATGGAGTTGATCCCACCCGCCAAAAGTTCAAATGGTTCTTCCAATTAAAAGTTGTGAATATCATCACGTGGACATCTTCATGTGGTGATGAAGTTTCTGTCCATTGACCTTGACATACTTTGATAAAGATTTGCAGCTGCGCAGAGAAAAGAAAGCTAAGCAAAAAATAGAAATCTAAGCAAGAATGTGCTCTCCCCCACCTCCAGTTTATACAATGCCAGTTTGTACCACCTCCAGCTCACTTCCCATACTATCCCCCCTCCCCCACATTACTTATGGCAGCTGAAAGATGCAAAGCAATAGAAGAAGATCTTGAAGGTTGACATTCGGCCCTCCTAGAAAAGCCTTGGGCGGAGCCCAATAATTTCAGGAACTCTTTCCAAAAGTTTGAGGTAAATTGAACACCCCTGTCCGAGATTATGCACTCAGGAACCCCATGTAATCTATAGATATGCAAAATAAACAGTTTAGCCAATGTTTTGTGGATGGAATCTTCGAACAAGGTATGAAGTGTACTTGCTTGGAAAACAAATCGGTTACTACCCAAATAACCGTGTTTCCGCCACTTTCGGGTAATTCCACTATAAAGTCCATAGAGATTTCCTTCCACGGAGCCGTTGGTCTAGCCACATTTTGTACCAACCCCGCCAGCTTACCAGGAGGTCTTTTTGCTGATGCACAAATCGAACAGCTAGCCACATAAGTTTCAATGTCCTTCTTCAACGTGGGCCACCAGAATTGCCGCTTAACCAGGTGTAAGGTTTTCACGAATCCAAAATGGCAAGCTGCCTTAGAATCATGAGCTTGCTGTAATATTTGGCTCCTCAGTTTCTCTGGCACATACAACTTGGTTCCCACCCAGGCCAATGCATCTCTAACTGTACAGTTATTTGAATGAGCCAGGAACCATTCATCAAGTTTTAGAGCCTCTTTCAGTTGTGCAGTCAAGCCATTCGATAAATCTACTTCTTGCTTCTTCTTTTGAGCTCTAGTAACTACTGGAGCTGCTAGCTGTTTGGTTGAAACAATCGGCCATATTACTTCCTGGCGAGCACTATTATATTGAGGTAGTCTAGATAGAGCATCCACCATGAAATTTCTCCCCTCTGGAATGTACTTCAATGAGAAATTAAACCGTTTAAAGTACTGGGTCCAGCGAACTTGCTTGGGGGACAGCTTCTGAGGCGTTTTTAAGGCCTCCAAATTCTTGTGATCAGTCCATACCTCAAATGGGTGTTTTGATCCTTCCAAGAAATGTCTCCAAGTCAGTAGAGCCCAGTGGACTGCAAAAGCTTCTTTTTCCCAGACGGCCCACCTTCTTTCAGTTTCAAATAGTTTACGGGAAGTATAGGCACAGGGTTGTAAAATCCCTTTCTCATTGATTTGAAGTAACACCGCTCCAATGGCCACGTCGCTCGCATTGGCTTGGATCATGAAAGGAGCATCCATGTCCAGGTGCTTTAGCACTGGTTCTGCCACAAACAGTCGTTTCAGCTTTTCAAAGGCCGCTTGGCACTCCATGGACCACTCTAACGGTTTGCTAGGCCTAGGCTTTGCCTCCCCTTTTGTCTTTAAAAGGTTTGTGATAGGCATTGCTATCTTAGCAAAAGCCAGGATAAATTGTCGGTAAAAATTGGTGAATCCCAAGAAACTCTGAAGTTGTTTTCTGGTTTGTGGGGGGGGGGGGCATTCCAACATGGCATGCACCTTCCCTGGATCCTTTCTATGCCCTCATGTGAGATGCAATACCCCAAATAGTCGATTTTCTCTTGATGGAACTCACATTTGGACAGTTTAGCATACAACTTAGTGGCTCAGAGTTTCTCTAAAACTGACCGCACTAGTTTCACATGTTCATCCAAAGTCTCCGTGTAGATAAGGATGTCTTCAAGATAAACCAAAAACCCTTTGTATAGATGCTCATGTAACACCTGATTAATTATCTGCATGAATACGGCTGGGGCCCCCTGTAGGCCAAATGGGAGAACGTTGAATTGGAAACAACCCATCGGGCAGTTAAAAGTGGTTTTCCATTCATCTCCTTCCTTAATTTGAACTCGGTAGTACGCTTCTCTCAAGTCTAGCTTTGTAAAAATTTTTCCCTTGGCCAGGTGGGCCAACATGTCCTTCATCAGGGGAAGGGGGTACACGTTTTCCACAGAAATAGTGTTCAGGTTTGTATAGTCAACCACCAAGCGCATGGAGCCATCTTTCTTTTCACGGAAAAATACTGGGGCCGCTACCCAGGGTCTAGCGGATTGGATGAAACCACATTCCAAATTTTTATCGATAAACGACTGCAGCTCTTCTAATTCCCGTGGTGTCATCGAATATAACTTTGGTTTCGGGAGCTTCACCCCAGGTAAAATTTCAATACTACAATCTGTTGACCGATGAGGGGGAAGCTCATCCAAGGCTTTCTCACTGAACACTTCCTTTAAATGCCAATATTCCGCCGGAATTTTCTCCTCCCCCTTCAAGTTCTCAGTGCCTGTGGAGGCTAACTCAACCGGATTCTGAAGCTTCGGCTGAGATTGCCCCTCCCTTTCCAGCCGCTGGTTGGTACGTATGCACAATGACCCCTTCCTCCAGTTGACGTGGGGGTTCCACTTCCGGAGCCAGCCGCTAATCCCAGTATTAGCGGTTGCTCCATCCCAGGGGCCACAATAAAACACAGGGTCTCTTTATGCTCTCCCATGGTCATTTCTATGGGTTCCATTATGAAGCGTACAGGGCAGCCCCCCGCCACTGATCCATCCAATTAGCAAAAGGCTATGGGCGTTTTTAAAGGTTTTAGTCTTAAGCCCATCTTCTCTACTACTCCCGTGTTGATTATACACCTCGTGCACCCAGAGTCTAGCAAGGCTAGCATTTCCCCTTTGGCCCCCAATGTGGGTACCCTTAACTTCACTGGAATGGTCATGGGGCCCTTGTTTGGACTTACCAGGGAGTCATCTTCTGAATCTGATTCACTCTCTTCAGAGGGGATCGGAAGTCCCAGTTCCTCTCCTTCCGGAGGGGCGACCTCTACAACTTCCCTCATCTTTAGAGCTGTTTCGTGAGACTTCACTGGGGTTTTTTCAGGCTTCTTCCCTCCTCTTGGCGCCCCCTTTGGTTCCAACTTGGCCCTGCAGTCCGCAGCCCGGTGACCTTCCTTCCTACATCGGAAACAGGCAGTGGGTTTGGGTCTTGCCACCATCCCTCCCTTTTGGGGCTTGAGGACTTCTTGAGGACGTGAGGTGGAGGGCTTTCTCCAACCAGAGCCCCCCCCCCCGGCATCTGTTTCGGGTTAGGTCAATTTCCACCTCTTTTGCCAGCAAGTACCACATCTCCAAATCATTTGGGTCCCTTCTGGCAATGCATCTTTGGTATACATCTTCATTTAATCCATCTTTGAACACTTCTATCAGGGCTCCCTGGGACCAGCCTTGGATATGACACACCAGCTCTCTAAATTCCTGAGTGTAGTCGGCCACTGATCTCCTCCCTTGATTTATGGTCTTCATCCTGATCCTGGCCTTACGCTCCGCCAGTGGGTCCTCAAACCTTGCCCTCAGCGCGGTCATGAACTGGTCATAATTCAACAGCTGGGGAGCATTATCATTATGCAAAGTCATCATCCACTTTGCAGCTGTTCCCTCCAGAGCCCTGGTAACACATCTCACTTTGGCTGCTTCTGAGGAAAAATCCCTTCCGTATTCTTCCATATAGCTCCAAACTTGTGCTAGAAAACCCCCAGCTCTTTGGGATTTCCCCCATATTTTACTTCCAACAGAGGCAACTTGGGAGCTATACGCCTTCTAGGAATTACACCTCCCACTGGGGGCCCCGGGGCTGCTGCTGGCTGACGCGCCGGCCCAGGTTGATTTATGGGGGTGGCTGCTTGGCTTCTTCTAGCTGGGGCGGCCTCCCCTTCTCCCCCTTCCTCATACCTTTGTGCAGTGTGAGGTTCTCCAAAAGCCTCATTGAGGAGGTGCCTGGCTTGGTTCAGTAAAAAGTCTCTCCTTTCCCCCTCTTGCCATGGCTCCTCTCTCCCACGCTGGCGGGTGGTGGTGACTCCTGGTGGGGGGCCTCCTCCGGATCCTTCCAGCTGACTCCCAATGACCACTTGGGCTTCACAGCTGGGTTGTCTTCCAGATTGAACTCTGCTAGTAATTCAGCTTCCCGTGCCTCCTCCAGTAGCAAAGACTCTTGCCCTCTAATGGCACTCAGGTCTTCTTGGTCACTAGTTGGAGATGACATGATGTTCAGACCCCCTCAGAAGAAATTGGATTATTTCTCTGGGTGGGCTGGTAGAGGGAGATTCAGAATAATATCAGGCAGTGCTTCAGAATAATGTCAGGCAGATTTCATTCAAAATCCAAGAAAGAAATACTTAGACTCTTTTAATTAGAGAAAAGATATCTTTTACTGGAAATGAAGTGGTAGCGATCATAGAATTCTGAATCTGAGGAGTTAGGCACGTAAATCACATATACAAAGTGATGAAGTTGATCCCACCCCCCAAAAGTTCAAATGGTTATTCCAAATAAAAGTTGTGAATATCATCATGTGGACATCTTCAAGTGGTGATGAAGTTTCTGTCCGTTGACCTTGACATACTTTGATAAAGGTTTGCAGCTGCTCAGAGAAAAGAAAGCTAAGCAAGAATTAGAAACCTAAGCAAGAATGTGCTCTCCCCCCTCCAGTTTATACAATGCCAGTTTGTACCACCTCCAGCTCCCTTCCCATACTATCCCCCCTCCTCTCCCTGTTACTTATGGCAGCCGAAAGATGCAAAGCAATAGAAGAAGATCTTGAAGGCTGACAGTATGTACTTCAGAATTCTCGGGTTAATACAGTTATTGAAAAACAATTCTGAGATCTGAAGTCTCTACACCAAGAAGTTGCCAAGGTTACAAAAGTTTGAAAACACTGGTTCACAATTACCTTGTGTTATCATAAGGTGAGCATGTGGGATAACTGCTAAAGCCAACTTTTATGTTCCTTTCTTTTGCTCCTGACAATCTTTATTTTATTTGACCTTTCTGAATGACAAGTTCAGCATCTTAATCACTAAATACACACACACACACACACACACACACACACACACACACACACTTTGCAATAATTTGAGCGGGTTCTGGTTGTAGTTAATTCTTTTTTGAGTGAGAGGATGGTTAGATCGCGGGAAAAGAGACTCGAGACCAGTGTGACTTTCAGCTCTTTATTTAGTTCTCAAAATCTGTTCAAACCGCGGGGCCGTGGCAGCCTCTTTTATTGATGGCTGCTCGCGGCTAGCGGCCAATGATGGCTCCTTGAATCTGCCGCTGTCTAGATGGACCAATCGTAAGATGGTAAATACGGTCCAATCAGAATAGGTAAAAGCGGCCAATCAGTAAGCTGAATCGATGGACCAATCAGATTTCAGGATTACAAGTATGTTAATATAGAACACCCCTCCCCTATTGGTTTAGTCCATCCTACGTTACATAGTCACATAAGTATGAGGGGCTTTTAGGGTGTCTACTTGACCTGCGCAGTTTAGTTGTGTCTTCAGCCGGTTCAGATGGAATCTCTGTTGCTCCTGTCCTTCCCCGTGGAACCTCCTGGAAGGGTGAGTCAGCCATGCCGCTCCCGCCTGGTCTACCAGGGCTGGTTGAGTCGGCCATGCCACTTCTGCCTGGCCTGTCTGGGCTGGTGGAGTCAGCTCGGCTGTTCCCCTCCAGAGTGGCTTCGTGCTGGTTTTCTGCTGCCTGCTCCTTCCTACCGAAGTTGTCTTCAGGTGAGTAGTTGTGGTTTCTTACTGGGGTTTTGGGTGATGTCGGTTGGCGGTTTATTGTTGCAGTTTGTTGTGTTGTTTCTTGTGTTAGTGGAGGGTCTCCCCCTCCTCTTTTATTTGTGTTCGAGGGGTCTCCCCCTCCCTGCTTTAGTTATTTTTATTTTTATTAAATGTTTGGTGAGGTTTTGGCATGTGTGTGTGTTCTTCTCCCTCGCCCCTGGTTTTATTAGTGTTTTTTTTTTTAGTTTTCGTGATCTTAGTTGATCAATGTGTCTCCTCCAGCTTTTTCCGTCCTCTGTTTCTAGTCGATATTATTGGGGGCCTGTTACCTGTGTTATTTTGGCAGGTATCCACAGCGGTTTTCCCGTGAGATTTTTTGCGTAGACTAGGTCCCCCGTTTCAAATGTGCAATGTTTGCTGGAGGAGTCTGTTGGTTTTTCAGGGCTCTATGTGGAGTGTAGTCTATCAAGGTGTGATCTTAATTTCCTGCCCATTAATAGTTCGGCAGGGCTTTTATTTGTGGTGGTGTTGGGTGTGATATGTTGTATGGCTAGCATTTTGCAGATTTTTTCTTGGATGTCCCCCGTGTCTAGTTTCTCTAGCATCTCTTTCGTGTACCGAACCATGCGTTCTGCCTGCCCATTCGTACCCAGCTACACCGGCACTGTCAGGGCATGCCTTATGCCCTGTTCAGCTAGGAATTTTTCGAATGTCAATGCCGTGAATTGTGGCCCGTTGTCTAAAACTAGTAAGTCCGGCAACCCATGCATTGCAAACAGCTTCCTCAGCTGTCTGATGATGGCTTCTGTGGTTGTGGAGTTCATGGTGCTTACCTCCAACCAATGTGAGTAAGCATCTACTTTTATTAAAAATGTGTGTCCGTTTGTCGGCCCTGTGAAATCGATGTGGATTCTCGACCAGTGTCCCCTCGGTGTCTCCCAGTCGAGTACTGGTGCGGCAGGGGGTGTAGGCCTGGATTTCTGGCATTGGTTGCACGTTCCCACCCATGTCTCTATATCCTTGTCCATCCCTGGCCACCATACGTAACTCCTGGCCAGGGATTTCATCCTTACTCTCCCCAGGTGTCCGTCATGCAACATATCCAGCACTTTTTCCCATAGTTTTTCCGGTATTATAACCCGATCCCCCCATAGTACACATCCCTTCAACATTGAGAGTTCAATTTGCCAGTTACGGAATGGTTTGAATGTCTTGCTGTTATCCTTTTCCAGCCACCCTTTTCCCACCCAGTTTAAAATCTGCGCCAGCTCTCTGTCTCTTGCGGTTTCCTTCGCAATGTCTGACGCGGTGATGGGTAGGTTTGGTAGAGTCTCGATTTGTAATGTGGATGTGGTTGGTGCCGGGTCGTCTTCCAGTTCAGGTAGGGGGAATGGCTCAGGGCGTCAGCGTGTGATATGCTCTTCCCTGGCCGGTGGATTAATTGGTAATTGTAAGTGGCAAGGTACTCGGACCACCTTGTCATCAATGGTGACAATATGTTTGGGGTGGCCTTGTTCCCTGCGAGTATCCCCAAGAGTGGTTTGTGGTCAGTAATAAGTGTGAAAGTCCTACCATAGAGATATTCATGGAATCGTTTTATTCCGGTGATCGCTGCTAACGCCTCCCGGTCCAGTTGGCTGTAGTTCCTTTCTGCCTTGGAAAACGTCTTGGAGTAGAATGCAATCGGCGCTTCTCTCCCATCTGGTAGTGTGTGGCTGAGTATGGCCCCAACGCCAAATGGTGATGCATCGCAGGTCACGGTCAGTGGTAGGGTTTCATTGTATTGTATGAGTACCGATTCATATGTCAGCAAATCTTTTATTCCTTGGAACGCGGCTTCTTCCCATCAGCCCAAGGTCCAGGTAGCTGTCTTATCTAATAATCTATGCAGTGGTTCTGCCGTTGTTGCCTTCTGTGGCAAAAAGACATTATAAAAATTAATGAGTCCCAGAAATGCTTGTAGGTCTGTTTTGTTTTGTGGTCTGGGGGCTTCTTTAATAGCTTTTATTTTATTTTCGGTGGGGTGGATGCCCTCTTTGTCAATTAGGTACCCCAGGAATTCAACTTTCTTGGTGGCTAGCTGGCATTTTTCTTTTTTTCCTTTGAGTCCCGCCTCCTGGAATCTTTGTAGGACTTCCCTGAGGTGGCTTTCCAATTGGTTCTTGTCCTTAGCGGATACCAGCATGTCGTCGAAGTAGGGCACCACCCCTTTAATTCCCTGTAATAGGTGCTCCACCAAGCTTTGGAACACCCCTGGGGCCACGCTGACTCCGAATTGCAACCTTTTGCATTTAAATGCCCCCCTGTGAGTCACAATGGTTTGTGCCTCCGCTGTTTCAGAATTGACGGGCAATTGCTGGTATGCCTGAGCCAGGTCAAGCTTCACGAAGACTTTTCCTCCCCCCAACAAATGTAACAGATGTTGCACCACTGGAATGCACTTTGTTGCAGCGCGTGGTTGAGGGTGGCCTTATAGTCTCTGCAGATGCGCACGGACCCATCTGGCTTAATCAAAGTCACAACTGAGGTTTCCCACCATGCGTGGTCTATCTGTTCCAACACCCCTTGTGCGATGAGCTTATCCAATTGCTCATCGATCTTCAGTTTGAGTGCGAAGGGGACTCGCCTTGCCTTTAATCTAATTGGGGCTATTTTTGGGTTCAAATTAAATGAAATAGGAGATCCTCAGTACTTGCCTAGCTTCCCATCGAACACGTCCTGGAAGTCCCTCATCAGTCTCTCCTCCCAGTCTGTCTCAGTGATGCTGTTTATGCCAGTCACTCCGATCCCCAGAGGCACGAACCATTCTAGCCCCAGCAGGCTTGGGCGATCCCTGTCCACTATTGTCAATGGAAGGATTTCTGAGTGTTTCTTGAATGTTATTTGAAAATGTCCGACTCCGACTACAGGGATCCGGTTCCCCTGGTAGTCCTTCAAGGTCAGTCTTTGGCTCTCTAGTTCTCTTTTCTGTATGCTGGGTATTAGGCGCTTTATTGTCCCAGGATACCATAGACAGGTATGATCTGGAGTCCACCTCCATGTTGCACTGTTGGCCTTCGATTTCGACCTGCACATGTACCTTTCGGGCATCGGTCGCGTTCGAATGCCCAATGGTTATCGTTTGGTGGGTTTCTTCCTTCCGGTAGGGTTCACTGAGCTGCTTACTTCTGCTTTCGCGGCTCCAATGGCTCCCTGTCTGTCTGTCTCTGGTCCTGGGGTGGTTCAGTCTCGTCGCCTAGGGCTGTAGCTCTTTTTATTACGGCAGACCCTAGCGATGTGTCCCCATTTCTCGCAGTGCCGGCAAACAGCATCTAGAAAACGGCACTCAGAATGGGGGTGGTCTCCTCCACACCCGGCGCATTGGAACCCTGACTTACGTTCTCTCCTCTCCCGTCTGTACCGTTCCGACTGGAGTCTGTGTATTTCCTTCTCCTCCTCGTCGGTCTCGGATAAGGATTCAATGTCCTCATGGTGCGCGGTAGTGGTGGTGGCCTTTTGGTTTCCCTTTGGCTTCTTCTCCTGGGGTTGGCTTGTCTCTGTCGGTGTTTGCTGGGCCACCGCATTCATTTGCCGCATGGCGGCTGCTGACTTTTTTGCAGCTTCGACTGTGGTGGCCTCAGCGATGGCTTCGGTGACCATGATGTCTGGTCGGGTCAACAGTTAGCTCTGCAAAGTGAAGTCTCTCAGTCTGAGAACCATGTGGTCTCTCATGGCTTCGTCCATGTTAGAAAACCCACACTCACCTCTGATGTTCCTTAGAGCCGCTACGAAATCCCCGACGCTCTCCTTTCTTTCTGGTCTCGTTTATAAAATTCATGTCTCTGAATAAGATTGGAGACGGCCGGTGCATAATGGGCTCTCAGTAGCCAGTTCAGGTCTGGCCATGCCATCTGCTTAACGTCCTGAGGTTTGGCCAATGCCTTGGCCATTTTGAAAACTGTGGGCCTGCAGTGTGTCAGGAATACGACTCTCTTCCTCTGATCGGTTATCTCCTGTAGATTGTTGCTTTCGAGTAACATGAGGAATCAATCGATGTAAGATTCCCAGTCCTCTGCAGTTGGGTCGAATGGTGCGGGTGGCGAGTTGCTGCCAGCCATCTCGTCGGTTGGTCAGTCCTCGTTGCCATGTGCTTGACTGGTCTCCTCTGTCTCAGGATCCCATCCTCGTCACCAGTGTTAGATCACAGGAAAAGAGACTCGAGACCAGTGTGACTTTCAGCTCTTTATTTAGTTCTCAAAATCTGTTCAAACCGCGGGGCCGCGGCAGCCTCTTTTATTGATGGCTGCTCGCGGCTAGCGGCCAATGATGGCTCCTTGAATCTGCCACCGTCTAGATGGACCAATCGTAAGGTGGTAAATACGGTCCAATCAGAATAGGTAAAACAGGCCAATCAGTAAGCTGAATCTGTGGACCAATCAGATTTCAGGATTACAAGTATGTTAATATAGAACAAGGATTGTTCCTTTATGTCTTAAAAGAGTTTTGGTTTTCCCTGTACACAAGAAGCTATTGCTAGACCCCACCACCACCTCTATACCATACAATTTTCCTCCAGTATCTCACCTCAACTTTTGGTGGTTGTGAAGTAGCTTCAAACAACCTTGGAAGAAGTGTATTGTCTGGATACCTTTTGGTCAGGATTGAGACA
>NW_020719197.1:0-15018 GCF_900518725.1 Notechis scutatus
ATAGATAGATAGATAGATAGATAGATAGATAGATAGATAGATAGATAAGAGATAGATAGATAGATAGATAGATTAGATAGATAAGGATGATAGATAGATAGATAGATAGATAGATAGATAGATAGATAGATAGATGATATAGATGATAGATCAATCGATAGAAAGATGATAGATGAGATAGATGATATAGATAGATGACCGACAGATAGACAGACTGGATGGATGGATGAATGGGTAGTTAGTTAGGGAGGCAGAGAGATAAACAAACATACACAGTGGATGGATGGTTGGATGGATGGTTGGAGAGAGACAGAGAGAAACTCATCCCAAATTATATTTATTTATTCATTAGATTCGTACTGCCGCCTATTCGCCATGGCGACTCAAGGCGGCTTACAACATGTCGAAACACAATTTAAAAACAATAAAACTCGTAAAATCAAATAAATTAATATAGTAAAATCACACACACCCACCTCCTCCCCCATAGTCCCCAGCGACAGCAGATTACATGTGCCATTTGTGAATTGAATATATGGGTTGAATATATGGATTCGACCTGCAGCACCCCATTGGGCTTTCTTGGGAACGATGCCCATCCATGCCTTAAGGCAGGGGTCCCCAAACTTGGCCACTTTTAAGACTTGTGGACTTCAGCTCCCAGAATTCCCCAGCTAGCTGGGGAATTCTGGGAGTTGAAGTCCACAAGTCTTAAAAGTGGCCAAGTTTGGAGACCTCCGATTTAAGTGATCAAAAAGGTAGGAATGTCCTGTCCCCCCAAAAAAAGGCCTAATTTGGTGCATCTTGCTTTAAAGGGGGGGGGGGGGGGGAAAACCCGACCAAAGGGAAGAGAAGCCCCCCCCCCAAGCCGAGGGATAGCCAGGAGTTGGGAACCTCTCCTCCGCCGCCGGAGCTCTTTTGGGTGCAAGACGGGGGCCCTGCCGGAAGTCCAAACTAATGGTTCGGGGTGCGCAAGAGTTCCGTAGCGGTAGTAGGAAGGGGGCTACTCACGTCCACATTGTCCACATCTAGGATTTTGGAGTGGAACTGGAGCCCCATCGCTCTGGCCTGCTGGATGGGATGGGCCAGGTGACTGTAGGTCTGCAAGAGAAGGAAACGGTTTAAGAGAGGGCCCCCCCCCCCTCTCTCGGCCCCAGAAGTCCCGCCGGGCTTTTCTCGGGGGGGGGGGGGGGCTACAAAGTTCTTCCCGTCATGCCCTTCTTGGAGTCTGATTCTGAGAGGGAGATTGAGCAGCTGACACGGAGTGGGAGTGTGGCTCCGGTGGCTGTGGAAGAATTCAGAGGAAGACCCAGGGCCACCCCTTCTTCATCCTAGGGCACGCAGGGAGGAACGGAGAAGGGAGCAACATGGCTTACGGGAAAGGAAAGGGCCCTGATCCCTTTCATTAGTTGTAGCTGGGAGAACAGGATATAAGTGGGGCGTTTGCACACAGGTCTTTGCTGGAAGCAAAAGCGTGCAGTATGTCAGCGTTCCAGGTAAAATCCATTCCTGTCAGTAACTCCAAGACAACCATAATCTCAAAGTACTTTTATTAGAACAGAGCCTGGCGCATTCTGTGGAATTCCGAAACTAAAAGTTTCCCCGGACTTTCCATACTGTCCCAACCTACAAACCATCTCCTTTTTACTCATCATCACATCACATGAACTAATCCCAAAGTTCCAATTCTTTCTGAGCCACTCTCTTTAACTTTGAAGTATCAAAAGAATTATATTTTGTCTATTAAGAGCTACTCAATTAACATCACTTTCTCCAGCTACGTGGCCACAATCAATCATGATTCTATAGCTGACACATTATCTTTGTTGAGGCTTATCCGAGTTTTGGCGTCTTCCCACCTGTGGTTGCTGCGTTTTCTTGTGGAAGTCTGCAATTTATCATCCTGGCCTGCCGTGTTAATTACTTCAGCGTGGTTTGTGCTGGTTTTTTTTTAAAATTTCTAATTATCTTTACTTTGGGTTCGGACTGCATTTCTCCCCTTCATAGACTGTTTTTGGAAGTTTGATATCCAGCTGAGGATAATTGGACCTTGGGCCCCAAGTCGGAGGCATTAAAGGGAATTTATTCTACTTTTGTGACTTTGTTATTTTCGTGTCACGCCCCTTTGGGTCATCACACCCTTTTCCCAGCAGCCCCTGCCACACACACACACACACACACACACACACACACACATGCCCCAAATATCCTCCCCGTGTGGAGACTCACCGCTTCGTAGCACCAGTCCTTCAGGATGTCCAGATCTCCGGAAATCATAGCCTGGGGAAAGGAGAGAGCAGATGCTTGTCAGGGGTGTGGAGGGGGCGGGGGGTGGGAGGCAATGGATGGTGTCAACTCGTAAAACATTCCTATGCCTGTTTTCGAGTTGCCCTAAGCAGGAGGGGAGGGGGACATCTGAAGGAGCAGATCGGCAAATAAAAAACCAGAAGTACATTCCACGCTTATCTTCAAAAGATTGTAGCCTAGGCTACCAGACCTTCTGCCTGCGAAAATCCTCATTGGTGAATGTGATTGATGAGACCCAGCCCTGTGAAGGTGGCTCAGTTGGAGAATCTGATTGATGACACACGCAGGGGGGGAGAGGGGGGAAAGAGGGTCACAGGGGACTGTCAATTACATGTGTCAGAGTGGGGTTCATTCCGGTCAACGAGGCTCGTGATTTAATTAGGACTGTTAGGAATAACATAGGTTACCTAACGTAGTTTGGGTAAAATAATATATATAAACTATGATAGTGAGTTTATATGTGTGTGTCACTTTAACTCCAAAGCATGTAATTTTGGGTGCGGCTGTAAATCGCCATAAGAGGGAGCAAGAGAACCTGATTGATTGCTGGCTTACTGGATTGCTTGATGACGATGATAGTTTGATAACTGCGTGTTCTCTGCTGTTGCTGAAGGAAGAAAAGAGGTTTGACTTCTTCATATCTCTACTGCAAAGAGATATTACTGGACTGATATTTGTAAGTTTAATGACCTCTTTTTCGACACTGGACTTTGCAACTGATTAATCCCCGGACGGACTGAACTAGTGTATGATATATGGACTGTTTGACTATGCTAAAACTCTTGCTGGAATAAACTATTTAACTAGCACTGTGTATCTGTTTTATTGAGTGTAAGCTACAAAAACGTTTATCTAACATATTTGCCTGCCTGCCTGACTGCCGTGCAGGTTCTGCTAGGGTGTATATCCCTAACAAGGACAATCCCCGGAATCCTGACATACAGGTGGGGAGGAGTGCCAGGGGTGCCCTGGGCAAGAGGGAAGGACAAAGCCGGCACGGGAGAGGGTGAAACTTAAGTTTGTTTCATCTGAAGACGCTGGATAGCGGGTTAATCCTGTTGGGATTTAACGCCGGCTGCTCCTGTTGCATTTAAAATGGGAATAAAACGGAGAGGCTGCAGGACATCCTGGCGGGGAAGGAAGAGGGGGGGGTTCTGTCATCCTGGCATCAAAAGGGGCAATCAAAGGGCAATTTGCTGTACAGGTAGTCCTCAACCTATGACCACAATTGAGCCCCAAATTTCTGTGGTTGTGAGGTGAGTTTTTGTTACGAGTTTGCAGCAGAAATTCAAGTCCAGGAAACACACAGATGACTGATTCAGCAGGATCATTCACTTCTTGACAAACATAAGATGAAGTAAAGTTTACAATACCATTTGTAGATTCTTCCAATGTAATAGAAGAAAAAACAGAAGCAGCAGCAGCAGCTCAGAGCAGAAATCAGTTTCAGCAAGCAAGCAAGTCTAGTTTCACTTTCAATTCTCACCACAGCACAGAGAGCCAAACCACACCCAGGTTGTCAGCTCCCATTGGCTGGTCTTTTGCCATCCTTACTTTGTTAACCATGTCCCTGCCAGTTAATGAATGTACTCTTGACAGTTTTGCCACATATTATTAAGTGAATCTTAGCTCAAACACCCTTCCATTCTACCGGATGAGACTTGCGACTGGTCCTCCGGCTTATGACTGCTGTGGTCAGCACCGCTGGAGGTCCAGCGGTTTCAACAGGTGAGGCTGCCAGTCTCACACCTTGTCGGCTGCAAGAATCGGTGTTCTTCGCCGCGATCTTACAAGGTAATCCTCGCTTACAGCCACAATTGTTCAGCGGGTTTTGCTCCATTTTGCAACCGTCCCTGAGGCAGGTGTTAAGTGAATCGCTGCCATCGTTCAGTTAATAATGAGGTTGTTATGTGAATCTGGATTAGCCCCCCCTCCCCATTGGTTTTCCTTGTCAGGTTACAAACAGGGACTGTGTGACAGCCCCCCAGGATGCTGCAACCGTCTTAAGTACGAATCACTAGCCAAGCATCTGAATTTGAATCCCGTAACCACAGGGACACTAGAAAAATCGTAAGTGTGAAAAAGGTCCAAGTCACTTCTTTTACCCAGGGGCCCTTGGAACTTCGAATGGTCGCTAAATGAACCGTCGAAAGTTGAGGACTCTTGTGTTTCTGCTCCTGCAGGAAAGTCCAGGCTTTGAAAGACAGGGAGCCACAAGGCCCGAAGAGCTGGCCGGGGGATCCTGCCTCACCTCTTTATCTTCCGCTACCCCCGTAAAGGGCGACACGGTGGCTCAGGGACTAAGACGCTGAGGTTGTCGATCAGCAAGGTTGGCAGTTCAGTGGTTCGAATCCCTAGCATTGCCGCGTCACGGAGTGAGCTCCCGTTACTTGTCCCAGCTTCTGCCAACCCAGCAGTTCGAAAGCATGTTAAAAAATGCAAGTAGGAAAGTAGGGACTCCTTTGGTGGGAAGAGGGGAACAGCGTTCCTCCGTGCGCCTTCAAAGGTGTTTAGCCATGCCGGCCACATGACCACGGAGCGCTGGCTCTTTGGCTTTGAAATGGAGATGAGCACCACCCGCTAGAGCCTGGGCTGGGGACCCACACCCCTCCGCCTCTTGCCCACCCAACTTACCTCGAGAACGTTGGGGATGATGTCGGCCTGACACTGCTTGAGGAACTGGTCCTTGTCGAAGTTGGGGTCAACGCGCAGGATCTCGGTAAGGACCTCGGACATCTCGGTCTTGGAGAACAGCCCGCCTGCCGGAGGGAGGGAAGGAGGAGATGGCGAAGCAGGAAGGAAGGATCCCTGCCCTTCCGAAGCCCCCAGGTCTGTCTTCGCCCGTGTTTCTCAACTGCGGCCCCTTTAAGACCTGTGGACTTCAACTCCCAGAATTCTAGATAGAGCTGGCTGGAGGATTCTGGGAGTTGAAGTTCCGCAGATCTTAAAGGGGCCACAGTTGAGAACAATTGCTCCTCACTCTGGGCTGAGTCAACCAATCTATGAGCCCCAAGCCAGGCTCTTGATCTTGGGTGTTGAGACCTTTTGTGAAATTAAATGCCCCCTTGCCGGACAGGTAGGGTGGACGGTAGCTTTGACCCTGGGACATCGCAACCGTCGTAAGTATGAGCCAGTTGACAAGTGTCCGAATTTGGATCACACGACTGTAGGGATCCTGCAATAGTCGTTCAGTATGAACAACGATTGACAGAAGTCAGCGGTTTCAACGCTGTTATAATTTTGGTCACTAAATGAACTGTCTTTTTTTTTACAGGGAAACACTTTTTTCGCCCTTTGACATGATGGTGAACCTATGACACGAGTAGCCATTTGTGCGGGCACGCGAGCCCCAGCACTGCACTGCGCACGCACGAACCTCCCCGCTGATTTTCGGCCTGTTTGAGGCTGTTTTTTGCCTTCCCGGAAGCTCAAGGGAAGCCTCTGCAGCCTCGGGAGGCTGAAAAACGGGCCTTCTGGAAATACCGGAAGTGCCGAAACAGGCCCGTTTTTCAGCCTCCCGGGGCTGCAGAGGCTTCTCTCGAGCCTCCGGGAGGGTGAAAAAGGTCTCAGAAGGGCCGAAAATCAGTTGGTGACACACGCATATGCAGTGCAGGGTAAGGAGATTGCGCGCGCATGCACGGGGGGGCGCATTGCATTGTGGGTGCTGGCACGTGCACGCCCTTGCTATCGCGCTTGCGTGCCCTTTCGGCACACCACAACAAAAAGCTTCGCCATCCCTGCCCTATAAGCAATGGTGGGCTGTGGCTGGTTCAGACCGGTTCAAGCGAACCGGTAGTTCCAATGATCAGCTCACCCACCAGCACCAGCACCACCACCCTATCCTGTCCTATATTTCTCTCTTTGTCAGCTCAGCTGATTCGCCCAGCACAGATTTCACGCAGATTTCAGCTGTTCTACTTACCCTGTAGAGGTTCAAATTGGTGTTTTTTTTTAAAACTGCGCGCGCGCGGGCACGCTCACAGAACCGGTTGTTAAACCGGTTGCAACCCACCACTGCCTATAAGGTCCTGCAAATGGCCAGCCAGAAATGCCCCTTGCTCACCAGAAGAGGGGGGGAAAAAAGGAAGACAGACCTATGAAGTCGGTCACTTTGTCCGTCATGACGCGTGAGGCACGGATGAGGGCATTGTCACTCTCGTCGTATTTCATCTTCATTTCAAAGAAACCTAAGGAAATGGAAAGGTACCCCTGGAAGAAGGAATATGGGCCCCCTGCCCTGGGAAACCAGGAGGAGGTCACTTTAAAAAAAAGGAAACTTGTTCTCTAGAGGCTGAGAAATAAATTCAAATAGCACTAAGGATTCTTTTTTAAGTTTTAGTTATACATATTTAATATACATCAGTGCTCAATAAACAGTGTAACGTCTTGGTTCATTTACTATATATATATATATATATATATATATATATATATATATATATATATAATGCCAATAATGTTTACTTGTATGTAATAATATTCTTCCAATTTCTCATTTCTACCTCTGCTGTCTAACCATTTGTAAAACAAATCCCATGCTAAATAATTATTCGGTATCCTCTTTATCCCTGGCCCCATCTCTGCTCTGATGCAGAGCCCTCATCCGAGCCTTCCTCAGCCTCCAAGACTGGTCCAGGTTGCTCCCCAACCTCCTCACTATTGTCCGACTCTGATGCCGGCTCCGTCAGCTCCTCCGGCGGGCCACAACATACCAATCTATCGACGCGTAGTTGCCCGCTTTCAAACTGATGAGTCTGCAGGAGCTGGAACGAGTGGCGGGCGCTCGCCCCGTCCTGTAGCATGCAACCGGGTCTCGAGCCGACCCATGCTGAGCCCGGTACCCTAACCACGTGACCCACTGCATTCCCATAATACGTACGGTTGAAAACCACGTTGTTGTCCTTGAACTCCTTCCACTGCTGGTACCACTTGGAGTCTTTGTGGAGCACCATGCCCATCGCTTGCCTAGAGGGGGCGAGAGAGGGAGGTTAAGGGAAGGAGGCTGGAACGTCGCCCTACCTGTCCCCGATTCTCCAGTCGTTGGGAAAGAGAGTTTTTTTCGGCTCCCATGGGGGAAACCCTCGCAGCCAACTGCCTGCACGGCCTCAGGAAGAGCGAGGCAGATGTGCTTTTCCAGTTCCATTGGAAGATGCCAGGCCTCTCCTGGCTGAGGTTTCTTTCTTGTCCCCCCCCCCCGCCCCCCCAGCATCACCCAGCTCTGGTTCCAGTTCTGATCCCAGTTCTGACACCCACTCGTTAGCTTCGAATATCCGCTCCTCTTTCAGCCTCTCACTGGCAGATTCTGTCCTTTTCCGGAGTCTCTCCGGACGCCTGTAAGGGCCCGTCTGACCCAGCACGCTCTCGTCAATCTCCTTCCGGACGCTCTCCATGCCCTGGGAAGGGAAGCCATGTCACACGTCAGCCGCAAGGAACCAGATCCACTCACGAAAGGCCCAAATCAATCAAAATAGAGCTGAAAGGGACCTTGGAGGTCTTCTAGTCCACCCCCCTGCTCAAGCAGGAGACTCTACACCATTTCAGACAGGTGGCTGTCTAGTCTCTTCTTAAAAACCTCCAAGTGATGGAACACTCTGAACTTCTGGTGGCAAGCAGTTCCACTGGTTATAATTGTCCTCCCTGTCAGAAAGTTTCTCCTTAGTTCCAGGTTGCTTCTCTCCTCGATTAGTTTCTATCCGTTGTTTCTTGTCCTGCTTTCTGCTGCTTTGGAAAATAAGCTGATCTCTTCTTTATGGCAGCCCCTCAAATACCGACATACTGCTATCGTGTCCCCTCTAGTCCTTCTAGATTAGCCAGACCCAAATCCTGCAGCCATTCTTCATATGTTTTGAGTCTTTGGGCCCTTAATCACCTTAGTTGCTCTTCTCTGCACTTTTTTTTTTCAAAGTCTCAACTTAGGAAAAATCAACAACTTGATTGTCTTCTACCTACTTTGTAATATAGGTAGAAGACAATCAAGTTGTTTATTCCCCACCCCTCCAAAGACTGCTCACCTTCTTCCCTTGGGAACCACCCAGATAAAGCTCAATGGAAGGGAGAGAAGGTCGGGATTATGCCTCTTGCGGCTGTATAAGGACTCGAGGCTAGTTGCCCTCTTGACTCATCCTCCCTGCTTAGCTGTCAGTTTTCCAACCTTGCAGCAGGGGAGAGGAAGTCCCCGGATTGATTGACAGAAGAGGCAAAGACCATTCAAGTAGCCCTTGAGTTATGAATATAATGGAGCTGCCCCATTCCATTCATAAGCAGAGGATTGGTGGGAGTGAATCTCCTACATTGAACGCCATCACTCCCTCCTTTCACCCACGCATTTGCTAATCGAACGAGCGGTTTGTTAAGTGAACATGAGATATTTCAGGGTAGGGAAGTCCATGGGCGGGGCCCTAGTGAAGGAACATGTCCCCTGCCTAAAACCACCCAAGGCCTCCCCGACCCACAGAAATACCTCATGCTCCCCACAATTGCTTTCCCCCCCACACCCAAGCTGCCGTGCCAGGTCACTTTCTGTCAGAAGATCTAGCAAGTTGTCTCCTCTCTAGCCTCTCAGCTGTGCGCACCCCTCCGAAGCTCCGTTTTGGCCAGCAAAGAGCAGGACAAATGTTGCAGAGCCTCTGCGGTCATTGGTGAGGGCGAACAATTGACGTGGTGCTGCAAGATTCATAGTTTCGGGACTTGTTCATAAACACGAAGGGGCGCTGATCACGTAACTTTGAACATTCTCTAAGGGAGCACTCGTAACCCAGGGATTACCTGTACCGTTAAAAAAAAATAAAAAATCTGAGCATTGCCTATACCACGGGTGTCCAACTTGATTTCATGGAAGGCCACATTAGGGTTGTGTTTGACCTCGAGGGGAGGGGGGGCAGGGCGGTGGGGGCAGGGGCGGGAGTGGTCAGCTCAACATCACTCATGTCGGGTGCGCCTGTGGCAGCCCGAGCATCTGCCAGCGAAAAAGGGCTCCCGAGCCAGGGTGTGATGACCCAGGATGGGATACAAGACAAACACAGTCACAGAAAAGAGGTGAAGTCCCCTTTATTCCTTCACTTTGCTTCCAAGCTCCAAATATCCTTGACTGAAGACAAAAAACTCCCAAACAGTTACAAGAAGGAGGAAAAAAGCAACACAAACCAGGCGAGATAAGGGCTGGAGGACGTCCACAGATAACAGAACACAATGGGAAGGACGCCAAACTCAGAGAGGAACCATAAACTAGAGATATTTCCATGCTTTGTTTCCAGCATTTGCCAATACGCATGTCCGTTCTCTTATTCAGTTGTCACAGCTGCAGCCCATGAAGGGGATCAGGGCCCTTTCCTCCCCCGTAGACCACGCCATTCACATTTCTCCCTTATCCGCTCCTCCCTTCCTGCCCTAGGATGGAGGGGATGGGCCTGGGTCCTCCTCTGACGGCTCAGCCGGCCTCTGCCCTTCCCCAGCCTCCTCCACAACCCCCGGAGCCCCACTTCCACTCCCTGTCTGCCGTTCCTCCTCTCCCTCAGAGTCCGTCTCCACCAAAAGGCGTGACACAGGGGGTGGGATTTGGCGGTTTGCCGAACCAGCCATAATGTTAGCAATGGGTCCTCTAGAACCCGGGCAAACCCATTGCAGCCCACCCCTGCACCTGACTGAAGAAGGGAGTTACCTGAGAAATGGCCTTGAATGCTGCAGTCCGGCCCAGCTTTTCTCCTCCCTTGGAGACTGTTTCTGCAGACTGCTTCGCTGTTTTGGCTGCTTCCTCCATGCCTTCCTTGATCTTCCGGCCAATCTCGCTCTTGCTGACTTCATCTATGCTCTACCACCAGAGGGGGGGGGCAGGAAGAACAGAAGAAAAAGAGTTGGAAGGAACCTCGGAGGTCTTCTAGTCCAACCCCTGCTCAAGCGGGGAACCCTATATCATTTCAGACCAATGTCTGCCTAGGTCTTTTCTAAAAAAAAATCCCCAACATCGGGTGGCAAAAAAAAAAAAAAAAAACGGCTAATTGTCCTCGCGGTCAGCAAATTCCTCCTTAATTCCAGGTTGCTTCTCTCCATGATTAGTTTCCATCTGTTGCTTCTTGTCCTGCCTTCAGGTGCTTTGGAGAATAGGTTGACCCCTCTCTTCTTTGGGGCAGCCCCTGAGATATCGGAAGGCTGCTATCGTGTCCCCCCGGTCCTTCTTTTCACTAGACTAAAAAGGACAAATAGGCTGAAAAACAGCTTCTGTCCCACAGCAGTAACTCTATTGAATTCTACTGTATGGTGCAACATTAATGCAATATCAGGGGTTTTCAATTCAATTGTATAGAATGCGAAGGATGTTTTTGTTTTTTATGTATAATGTAGACTGAAGATGGCATTTAATTTCGTTGTAAATGCAATGACAATAAAGTAAACTAAACTAAACTAGACTAGCCAGGCCCAGTTCCTACAACTGTTCATTGTATGTTTTAGCCTCCGGTCCCTTAATCATCCTGGTTGCTCTTCTCTGTACTTTTTCTAGAGTCTCAAGGTCTTTTTTATAGGTTGATGGTTCTCCTTGTCAGAAAATTTCTCCTTATTTTCAGGTTGAATCTCTTCTTGTTCAGTTTCTCTCCATTATTCTGGGAGCTTTGGAGAATAGCTTGACCCCCTCCTCCTCCTCTCTGGGGCAGCCCCTCCAATATTGGGAAGGCTGCTCTCCTGTCTCCCCTGGTCCTTCTCTTCCCTAGACTAGCCAGGCCCAGTTCCTGCAACCGTTCAACCTATGCTTTAGCCTCCAGTCCCCTCATCATCCTGATTGCTCTTCTCTGCACTTTTTCTAGAGTCTCTGAATCTTTTTCATAGTGTGGTGACCAAAATTGGATGCAGTATTCCATTTTTTCCTCTTCTAGCTTCCCATTATTTTTGTTTTCTTTTATATTCTAACAAAAATATTTAAATCGTAAAAGGAAGGAGGCTGCTGCCTCTTAGAAGAATCAGCATGGACTCCTTTAGCCTTGGGCCCTCCAGAGAGCTGCTGGTACGGCCAAGGTGGAATACACCCGTGCTGTGGGGGCTCCGGAGAGCATTCCTAGCCGCTGGAGTAAGATAGTCCAGGGCCAAAAGGACACACCTCTCTGTGGTTCTTACCTCCTTGACGGTGCCACTGATTTCTCCTAATTTCTTTTTAAGCACTTCCGAGGTCTTGACGGTTTCGGACTCGATGGTTTTCTGCGAGAAGGAAGCAGAAAAGTTGGTGTCGCCCAGGGAGAAAGCTAATTCTCTTCTCACCCAACGACAACTCTGTGGTTAGGTTCTTCTGAATGGACCACCATCTCTTGATGACCCCCCCCCCAACAGCTACGGTCTCAGAATTTCAGGAGCAAATTGGAGCCAGTTTATTTCCCCCAGTAGGATCGGCCCTGATCTCTCAGGCTGCTCTAAGCAGTTTTGGGCAGATGGGTTAGTTTGTCACGTAAGGGGAGGGGAGACAAGAGAGCTTGAAAATAATCTGCAGGGTGAAATCTCTGGAAGAAATATCCTCCTAATCAAGGGAGAATGATGTTTGTAGGTCAGGGATGGCACGAGGGTCCTCGGGCTCCCTGAGCTGGGTGGTTTTCTTGCAGACGTCTCGTGACCCAACTAGGGGACTCCATCAGTGCTAGAAGGGAGTGGGGTTTTCAGGGAGGAGGAGGAAGAGGGAGGGAGGGAGGGATGGAGGGAGGGAAGATTGTGGGAGTCCTTGGTGCTTTCTGAGCTTGGCTGTTTTCTTACAGATGTTTCGTGACCCAACTAGGGAACATCATCAGTGCTAGAAGGGAGTGGGGTTTACAAGGAGGAGGAGGAGGGGGAGGGGGACTGTGGAGGGTCATGGTGCTCTCTGAGCTGGGTGGTTTTCTTAAAGACGTCTCATGACCCAACTAGGGAACATCATCAGTGTCGGCGTTCCAATGAAACTCCCCATTTCCATTCAGCACTCAGAAACAAAGTCCATCCAAGTAAGAATTTATTAGAGAAGTCATATTTTCACACCTGGGAAAACTTGAATCTGGGTTTTCCCTTCCCCAAGAGAAATTCAAAGATCCATCCCCGGCACCCACCAGTCCACCACACGGCCCAATCAAATCGTCGTCCCAACGGAAGCCGTTCCTCCAGATACTCCTCTCCAGCTGCAGGGCAGCTTGTCCTTGACTTTTAAGAAAGAGTGTTGTTGAGTCTAATCTTCTACTCACTTTGGGGTCTCCAAACTTGACAGCTTTAAGACTTGTGGACTTCACCTCCCAGAATTCCTCCTCCTCCAGTCATGTTAGCTCAGGAATTCTGGGAGGTGAAGCCCCCCAAGTCTTAAACTTGTCAAGTTTGGAGACCCTTGCGATAAGAAATCCCCCCTCCCAAATTCCCAGGCACTGAATGCGGCAGCCTTGAAGCTTCCAAGTAAAATATGGCTTCCATGGCTGACAATCAGTGCCGGAAGGGAGTGGGGTTTGCAAGAGGAGGAGGAGGAGGAGGGAGAGGGAGGACTGTGGGAGCTCCCTCCTCCTTCCTCCTCTTCTTCTTCCTCCCCCTCCTCCCTGCAAACCCCACCCTCTTCTTGCACTGATGTTACCTACTTTGGGTCATGAGACATCTGCAAGAAAACCACCCAGCTCAGAGACCCCCAAGGACCCCTCAAATCTCCACTGTGAGAATTACCTTTACCTTCTGGGATTTGAACACACATCATCCTGATTCTTATTATCATCATCATCATCATCAAACAGGTCACACATATTATTTAGTTCCCCGCCGAGGGCATGCCTACATCCTCAACTCTTTTTGAAGCAGGAAGAAGGTGCAATGTTATTTACGCACCTGCGGCCTTCCGCCTTCCCTTACGATACAGGTAGTCCTTGACTTACGACTGCACTTGAGGCCAAACTATCCGTTGCTAAGCGGGGCATTCATTACGTGGGTTTTGCCCCGTTTTATGAACTTTTTGGCTGCGGTTGTTTTAAATGAACCACTGCAGTTGTCAAGTTGATCACACGGTTGTTAAGTGAGTCTGTCAGAAGGTCTCAAAAGGGGATTGCGTGATCCCGGGACAGCCCGTCGTAAATATGAGTCAGTTGCCCAGCGCCTGCCTTTTGATCACGTGACCGTGGAGGACGCTGCCACGGACAAAAAGTACGAAAAACGGTCATAAGTCAAGTTTCTGTCACTGCTGCGGTTAACTTTGGTCACTAAATGAACTGTTGTGAGTCAAGGGACTGCCTGCCCAATGTAGCCCTCGGCTTACAGCCTTTTTGTTTAGCAAACACTCAAAATTACGACACTGAAAAAAAAATATGATTTACTACTGGTCCTCGCGCTTATGACCGCCGCAGCATCTCCCAGGATCAAAATCCAAGAGCTGGGCAAATGGCATGGACTTACGACGGTTGCGGTAGGCTGGCCTCCTATGGCTGCCTTCTGCGCCCTTCCCCAGCCAGCAAACTCAACGGCGGGAGACGCACTCACTTAACGACTCTGGGATTCGCTCAACCGCCGCCACTGTCAACTAAAAAGAGACTCCTTTGGTCTTTTCAGCGGCCAGAAAAAGGGAGTGGGGGGGAAAACAAGGCATTCCTTAAATGCCTAGATATCAACTCAGCAGCCTAAAGTTGTTGGAGCATAAGACGGTTATTGGAGAGCACGATGGACGACTCTTGGGAGACGGACGTGTCCCATTGGAGAAGTCACATCCAGGGGGTGGGGGAAAGGCCAGGTTCAAGGGGTAAATGTATGATGTGATTGAGTATCGGCTGCATCCAGCCACGCGCCAACATGGCAACTTCTAATAAACCAATTTACTTTTCTCTAAGATGCGGCCAGAGACTCTTGATTTGAAGGAGGGCTCACTCCTCAACCACCTCGCTTAGGGATGGACATTCTGGACCCCGCCGTGGCCGTTAAGTCGAGGACTACCTGTCCCAGAAACGTTCCCCTGGTGGCCCAAAGCCACCAAGCGCCCTTCGATGTCCGGGGGGGGGGGGGGGGAGAGCCAACGTACGTATTTCCGCCTTGCTTCCTGGAGGGCGTCCGACTCCTCCAGTTTCTTCGCTTCGTCTCGGAATTTCTTGATGCTCTCCTTCATCTCCTTGTTTTTGGCCAGCTCCTGCTTGATGTTCTCTACGAAGCCAGATATAAAACCTTTCCGATGGCCCGAGGAAGAACATCTAGACTAAAGAAAAGGTCACAATTACACCTTGAAGCATGAAGGCGGGCCTGCCTCGGGCTGCAGTGACCCAAAGGGGCGTAGCACAAAGGCAACACCGTCAGATAATCAATAAAGATCCCTTTAATACCTCCAGCTTTGCCCCCAATGTCCAGGTTACCTTCAGGCTGGAGAAAAAAACTCTCCCAGGAACAGCCTTTAAATGGAGGAAATTCAGTCCAAAACAAGATACATACAGACTGTAACTAAAAATCCACACAAATCACGGTGAAGTAATTAGCTTGACGAGGCAGGAGAAGGAATTGCAGACTTGAAAGCACGGCAAAACTCACACAGTTGGGAAGACGCCAGGAACACAGAAAAGCCTCGACAATACCAGACAATTCACGATTTGCTCCCAACAACTTGCTGTGCGCAGCTTCCCTTTTTAAACACTGTGTTCCCAGCTGCAGCTAATGAAGGGAATCAGGGCCCTTTCCTCCCCCATAAGCCATGCAACTCACGTTGCTCCCTTCTCCATTCCTCCCTGTGTGCCCTGGGATGAAGAGGGGGTGGGCCTGGGTCTT
>NW_020719198.1:3075-14381 GCF_900518725.1 Notechis scutatus
ACCTTCTGCCTGCAAAATCCTTAATTGGAGAATGTGATTTATGACACATCCTGGGAGGAGGGGAGAAACAGACTGTAAATTACAGATGCCAGAGTTGGCTTCATACAGGTTAATGCTGGACATGTTGCTCCTAATAAATCTTTTGGTTTCTTTTGAAGCTTGGCTCGAGGCTCATGATTCAATTAGGGCAATTGCCGGAATCCTGACACTAGTCCTGCTAATAATCTGGAATGGCTACTTGGACCTGTATTAATAGGGGTGTAATGAGGTGCACCCATATGTGTCCACTCCACTTTACTATGGACCAGTGATACCTTCCTAGTAATCCTTAAGAAAAGACTCACATGAAATGCATTGCAAAAATATTTTCAAGAGATCAACTTGAGACAGTTCCTCAAATTTCAAAGTCCCCTAATGTTCCTAGGAAAGTAAATATAGAAGGATCCATAAAAAAAATAAAAAACAGAAGAAATGTTTTCTCTGGCCGAGGTAAAGCTTGCCCATTCTGCCACAATTTCTCATCTCTTCCCAGCCCTACTCTCAAGATCTGTTTGATATTTTTCCCATAATTAAAAAAATTGGGCATTTTGATAATAGATAGAAGAACAGCTGAACTTCAACACATCTTTTAACATGCACTGTCATCAAAGTGCTTTGGATTAGTTCATTTCTACAAGTTTTCCAGTGTCACCCACTTTCCTGAGTGGAGATGGTCCCCTCTGGACAAGGAATGCAATCAAAGCAGCAAACTGGCTCTCCTTCTCGAGCCCGCTTGACAAATCCAGGATGACAATTTTGCACACATTTGGACTGAGGCAGAGACTAAGCAGAAAAACAAGGAACACCAAAGAAAATATGTTGGGACTCACTATCCACAGAAAATTGAGGTAGACAAGTCAAATAGCCTTTGGGCTTCAGTGCAAAATACCACCCAACTGGATTGGCCCATATCACTTGCTGAAATTTTATAATTAAACTTATTTTAAAAGATTTATTAAATATTGTTGCATTATAGTTACTAAAATAGAAAAAAAATTGTGATGAAAGAACTAACTTCTTACCAGTTAGGTTCTAGAATAGTTTCTTTTAGTCTATGTCATATATTGCCAAGCTGCTCCACTTTGAAAGTAGTCAAAAACCACCTCCCTGTTATCCCAGTTAAGATATAATTATCCCAGTTTAGATTACAAAGGAAAAATTCAATGCAAATTAATGCTGTCAACATTAAAAGTGACTTTCTTTGTGTATTTGTACATTTATTTGCTAAATTTATATGACTGTCATGCTGATAAAAATTACTACCAAGTTTCTAGTATTGTAATGAGTTGAGATGCAGCTCAGGCAAAATGTAAGTACCAAACTGGTCGTAACACCGGTTGAATCCCACCCCTGAGTCTAAGTGCTATTGCTATTACTATTGTTAAAAGTCTGTAGAGATTCTCAATCCTCCAAAAGGTACTCAAAGAAAAAAAACCAGATAAACCTTCAAGTGCTTCAATAACCCTCTAAAAGGATGCAAATTTACCAGTTGTCTGCAAGGAATATAAACCCTTCCATTCCCCACTGTGTCCCATCAGAGCTGAAGGAGATTCTTGGATGAGAAGCAAAACATCTTCAACAGAAGAAAACCCATTTGCCTCCTGAAAAAGCACCTTTGGGACAACCGTGACCTGGATGGACTGAGACTCTCTACAGAACTGAAGGACACATTGGTCAATGCTACTGAAGTCTCCCAAGCCACTTTAAAAAATATATAAGGATTTTACACACACACCCCCGCTTCAACTCTTAGCGAAGCTCATCCTCTTTGGTGACTCAACTTATCCCACTTAAAGTGGCCCATAAAGGCATCGGAAAATTAAGAATAGTCTCCAATATTTTCCCCACCTTGTTGAGCAACTTTAACCGTGAAAGGGCATCTTCCCTGATAGTAAGTCTCTGTCTTTCAAAACTCCCTAGTTGCTCATGGATGGGTTCCTCATTGGGGAGAAAAACCCAGCTCATGATGTCCAGATCTGCCTTGACCTCTCCAGTTTGGTCCAAGTACATTTTAAAGCCAGAAAGATTGCAAAACTCATTCTTCTCCAGAAAGGGATGGAACTAAAATAGAAACATACAGGAATTTAAAATAAGAAAACTTTGTTTTTTAATCCCACATGGTTGTTTCATATTTGAAACTTCCTTCTAGAGTTGTCTAACTTGTAATTATGCCTAGATGGGAGAATTAAAATGTATCAATATCTTCAAAAGATGCAGTAGATTGACAAAATAAATAATTGGTAAAAATGTTCAATTATAAGAAAAATCCTAGAGCAGGTTACAAACAAACAAACAAACAGAGAGGTTATTCATAAACTACTTGAAAAGAACAAGGTGGTTGCTACAAAGCATGGATTTGTCATTAAGTAATTGGTCAAGCTAATCTTCTCCCAGGTATACCACATGAGCTAATTCTACTTTATCATAAGGCTACATTAACAGAATCTCACAAGTCTGAAAGTGCTTATCTCCCAACAACTCATTTTTAAGTCTGAAAACTTAAGGGAGGATCCTTTCCAAGTTTCTTTGTCTACCCTTTATGCAGCTATCATCTCCCCACCTCTTATCTTATCATTCCTGGGCAGCATCACTTCCTTCATCACCAATGTCATTCCCACATATTATTAAACTTCCTTAATAGATTGTGGGAATGCTTCTGATATAATGTGATTGTAGTGAATTATTAAAAACTTCCTCCTGAGTAGGAATTTAGTTAGTCAAGAACTGGATGGTGTGATAATTAAGTGGATAAAATCTATTTGTAAAATTGTATTCATTTTTTTTCAATGTTCTACATAAAATCGAGTAGTCATGAATATATTAGCCCAATCCATTGATCATCTGTTCTGCTACATACAGACAAAAATGACAAATCATGACTTTTTAAATAAAGGATTTATACCAACTCATAGGCAAAGCTATTTTGAAGCCTATTCAAAAATATTAATTTCAAATATCACTTTCTTGATAGAAGGAAATGCATAAATGTAATCTAGTAGTAAAAAATATCTGCATTGTAGCAATTAGCGGTTAAGAAATTAAGGTATCCTGCTTATGTAAGAGGGATTACAATAGCATATGTAATTAAAGAAATAAAAAGAAATGGAAACAACAAAATGAACTACAGGAAAAATTAAAAAGATTGGAAATAACCCTGCAAGAAAAACTGCAAAGTGATAAAATTAGAAAAGAAAGGGATTTAGTTAAACATAAATTGAATTTGTTAAACCAGGAGGAATATGCCAAAAAAAAAAAAAAATTGGTTAGGCAAAATTTCTTTGAACAAGCAAGTAAGCCAGGAAGATGGCTAGTTTATAAATTAAAAAAGGAAAGGGAAAAGAAATTAATTCAATAATTATATGATGAAAATGGGATCCCCCCAAATCTCCCAGAGGGAAAAAAAACATATTGTACAAAAATATTATGAAAATCTATACAGATGGGATCAAATCGAGAGGGATAAGGTAGAACAATATTTGAAAGGGAAAATTTTCAGAAGAAAACAAAGAACTTTTAGATAAGGAAATAACACAGATAGAATTAGAAAAAGCAATTACTGAACAGAAAAACAATAAAACGCCAGGTCCAGATGGGATTCTGGGAGATTTCTATGAAGCCTTGCGAGAAACAATGCAACCATTGCTGTTAGAATTGTACAACGAAGCATTATTAAACACAAAACTACCAAAGTCATGGAGAGAAACATATATATCACTGATAGTGAAAGAAGGTATGGACCACTCCCAAATTCAGAATTACAGACCAATCTCATTGCTAGATGCTGACTATAAAATACTTATGACTATCATGGCAGAAAGATTGAAAAAAAGTTTTGAATGAAGTAGTACATCCAGAACAAAATGGTTTCCTCCCAAAAAAGACAAATTAGGAATAACACCAGGATAGTAACGAATATTTTGGAATATTATGAAGTGCATCCAGAGAAACCAGTAGCACTGGTTTTTCTGGATGCACAGAAAGCATTTGACAATTTAAATGGGGAATTCTTTTTGCATCAGATGACAGAGATGAAATTTGGACTAAATTTTGTAGAAATGATAAAGGAAATTTATTCAAATCAGAAAGCCAGTGTAATGGTCAATGGGGACTTCACAGAAAAATTTCACATAGCTAAAGGAGTGAGACAAGGATGTCTGATCTCACCTCTGATATTTATACTTGCAATAGAGGTTTTATTAAATCAAACTAGAAATAAAGAAGAAATTACAGGCACTAAGATAAAAAAGGAAGAGTATAAAACACAAGCATTTGCTGACAATATGGTATTTTTTTGTAGAAAATCCGAATGAGGTTGGGAAAATATTGCTAAATGAAATAGAGGAATGTGGTAGAGTAGTGGGTCTTAAAATTAATAAAAGTAAAACTAAAATGTTAGTTAAAATCTTTTAGACCATAAAAAAAAAATTAGAAAAAAAAACGTAACTTCAAATTACAAATAAAATTAAATATTTTAACTTAAATTAAATATTGGGTATTTGGTTATCAGCAAAATATTCGTCCATAAAAGAAGATAATTATGATAAGTTAATTAACCAAACAAAGAAGGATTTGGAAATATGGGGAAAATTGCAGCTCTCCTTAGTACGAAGGATTGCTGCAATAAAGATGAACTTGCTACCAAGATATTCCAGACTGTGCCGGTAAAGTTAAATAAAAAATTCTATGGGGTACTAAAAAAGTTGGTAACGAAATTTATATGGAAAGGTTAAAAGCATAGAATTAGACTAAAACTATTGCAGGATAATAGATACAGAGGTGGTTTCAGACTCCCTGATTGGGAGTTATGTCAACAGGCGGCAACATTAACCTGGATTAGAGACTGGATATCTTTAAGAAATAGGAGAATACTAACGTTAGAGGGACATGACCTGTGAGTTGGATAGCATGGCATCCTATTGGAGAGAAACCAAAAGACGTACTCACATGTTAGGGAGGCACTAATAGAGATCTGGCGTAAAATTAAATTAAAACATTATATTAAGATACTGAGTTGGCTTTCAACTATGGAAGCAATGTTCAATCCAAATACCATGGATATTTCTAAAATGATCAGGTACAACCAATTATTGGATAAACAGGGGAACCTAAAAATAAATTAAAAATTGAAGGAAGAAGGAATCAGATTAGATTGGTGGCCCTACTTCCAGGTGCAAATAAAATATAAAAAAGATAAGGAAGAATTTGGTATAGAATTAAGCCCCCAACAGCTCGATAACATTTTATTAAGACCAGAAGAAAAATGAATATCCAAAATTTACAACTAACTCCTAAAATTTGATACAGAAGAGGAGGTAGTAAAACAGACAATGATTGTATGGATGAAAATTTTTGGATATAACATTTAATTAGAGGATTGGGAAAGACTTTGGAAGAGAAATTATAAACTAACAATGGCAGCTACATATAGGGAAAACCTTTACAAAATGTTTTATTGTTGGCATCTAGCACCATCGAGATTGGCCAAGATATATCCAATTTGAGTCCAATATGTTGAAAGTGTAAACTAACAACTGGTACCTTCTTTCATATGTGGTGGTTGTGCCCCAAAGTCAAAAAATTCTGGAATAAAATTAAAATTTGCCTGCAAGAAATAACAAATTAAAAAATAGAACTCAAACCAGAAATGTTTTTATTAGGGATAATTAGAGGCAAATATAAAAAAGAAATTGAATATCTTATAAATGCAGATTCTGACAGCAGCGAGAATAGCTTATGCTCAAAATTGGAAGCTGGTGGATAATCCCATGGACAATATGTTAATTAAAAAAATTATGGATTGTGCGGAAATGAATAAGCTTACTATGGAGTTGCAAGAGAAGGACAAAAAGGAATTCTATGCGGTCTGGGAGAAATTGTGTGCTTGGATAGACAACAGGAATAATAGATAATGTATAAGGTAAATATGAACAATCTATATGTGTATATACTGTAGATATGAATAAGGGAAGATGGGAAAAACCGATGCTACAACGAATTGCAAAAATTGTAAACATGATTTGTGTTTCTTTTTAAAATTTGTAAAACTATAATAAAAAATATTTTAAAAAAGAAGAAATTATGGTATCCCATATAAATACAAATAGATGGAAGATACTAAGTAGATGTTGTAATTTTTCTGATAGTATTATATATGGCTCCTACTCACTGATAATAATATACTATGGTAGTTGTAATAGAGCAATTCACGGTCTGTGAGCCATCAGTCCTAGTCCTTTACCTAGGATTCCTGCAGAGAGGAGGGAGTGGATTAGATGATTTCTGGATTGCCTTGATATTTTTGAAAGTAAAATTCTATGATGACGATCACAAACTTGTACATACAGGAATATATTAAAATACATGCTTCTTTTTTTAAAAAGAAATCATGTTTACTATCTATCTATTTATCTATTTAACTATTTATCTATTTAATTATTTATCTAGCTATCTAGCTATCTAACTATCATTTATATATCATAATATCCTCTCTATGGAATATTATGCCCCCAGCAGTTAGATTTGCCTAACTTATTGGTCTTTTGTAAGCACTAGGAAGCTGAGAAGGTTCTTCTTCCTCTCATATGTATTGCTTCTTCAAAGGAACTAGCTTTGATGCATCCTTGTCTGGACCCCATACCTGCCATGGCTGCAGCCTTGAAGCCACCAACCTCTCCTCGCTTGCCTTCCTTATCCACCTGGATCTGGATGAATACGCAGAACTCAAGGCATGGGCCAGAGTCTTAATGATACTGTAAGCATGGTGATCATTTGGTATCGGGATGCTGTTTCTTTTTTCTTGGGTCTCCAGTGGTGCTTTCTGGGTGCATTTTCTTCGACCCTTGACAGAAAAGAACGGCCTTGAAAAAGAACAGTAAAAAGACTGGTCTTGGAACTGAGGTGGTAGTTCCACTGAGGTGGTACAAAGAAAACTGATTCAAAGGCATCATCCTTAGATCTTTCTTTATCCTTGACACTAAAGTTCCAAATACTATGGACATATTTGAAAAGACTGTTCCTTTCAAATGCCCATTTCACAAGAGGTGAGAAGATCCAGACTTTCTCTTCAATGGGTCCTGGCAAATTTTCAAGTGTCAAATGGAAAGAAATGAATCTGTCCACAAAAGAATCATATTCTTTGAAGTGAAGAAAGACATTGACTTGTCTCCACTTAGAGAGGGCATTCCTGAGTGGTGCTGTATTTATAGTCATTGACAATCGTTGTGATACAACAACACAAATTCCATTCCTGTCAAGCACAGGAGCAAAAATCCTCATGAAATTGTCTCCATTTTCTGTGTCTGAAACAAAGAGACCAATCAAGGTCCATCTGAAATGGAGGAGAAGTTGGATAATTCCTGGGTACTGGATTCCTTCTTTGGGCACCATCCGGTGGAAAAAGTGGAATTGATTTTTCTCAGTAAGATCTGCTGAACCACTTGCAAAACTCATCTGAAAAACCAATAAGGAATGCTGTATTATAATTGGGTGTCAGATCAAGTCCAAAATAGTACCTTTTAATAAATCCAAGTTGGTTGTCAAAGACATTTTAGTGTAATTTATTGCTGATTAGTCTTTTGGCCATATCAAAATACAGACTATAAAGAGCAGAACCAGACCCTTGATAAAAATAGAATAAAGGAAACAATTTAAATCAAAAGAACAATGCTAAAGAAAATCATATTTCTGTATCGCCCCTATGATTTACTGTCATAAGATCCAGATATCCTCATTTCAACTGAACTATTTTATTCAAATAAATGGAATTATTAAATATAATATTTTTGTATTCTGACCACACAGGAAATGTATTGTTTTAGCGCACCAACGTGCCTACCGTCCCTGTCCTATTGTTTCTCTTATTCTTCTTTTATTTTTCTTATATGTACCCATTTCATGTATTCACAACTATGTATTCACTTATACTTATTATCTTGTAAACAATTGGCAAATCAAATAAATAAAATAAATAAATAAAAATAAGGATCTGAATAGGATATTTATTTAATGGGCATTCCAAGATACTGATCACTCTCTTTGTTTTACTTTTGACATTCAAATAATAGTTCTGTTATGTCCTATATCTCCGGAATTCTACAAATACAAGTCTGATCATTATAAGGAACTTGATTTAATCTTCTGTATTTAAAAACTGTGTCCAGCTGCTCAAATATTGTTAAAGTAAATACTGTCCTATAATATTGAATTATCTGTGCTTTGGAATACTTGGTAAATTTTCAAAGGTACAATTTAGCTAATCATTTTTTTCAGTGTGTTAGCTTTCCTGAGTATAGAATAAATCTTTCTCTGCTTAGATACCCTCAATTCTTTGTGCATCAATCTTTTTAGCTCTAGTTGTACAAAACACAGAGAAATCAAAGTTCTAATATAATTTGTCAGTTGTACAAGCCAAGAGGACTTTAAACGAAATTTTATCTGTTCTAACAAAAACAGATTTGGGGGTCTGTCAGGGTTTTTTTTTTTTTTCAGCTTTAATTTTACACTAATAATTATTTGCCCTGATTTTAGATAATGAACCAACTGCATAAATTCCCAATTAGGCTCTGAGGGCATCAGTTGAAGTCCTCATAAGATACTTCTCAGATGCCAAGATTGCGTTTGTTCTAGAAGTGATATAGCAATAGCACTTAGACTTATATACTGCTTTACAGTGCTTTAGAGCAGAGGTTGCCAACCTTTTGGACCTCAGAGACCACTAAACTCATAATTTTAAATCCCGTGGACCAGAGATCCAAAAAAAGTCTGCAGGAAAATTCCCCACTCCATTTTCCTACCGATCGATCATTCTTTATTTGGGATCGCAGGATACCATCTCCAGCTCCGTTCTCAGGGTGGAGCGAGAGAGAGAGAGACTTTTGGTTTCATGCAAGGAAAGCAGCAGAAGCAGCAGAAGTCTTTCTTTTTCTCCCCCAAATTCTGCCAGAAATGAGTCTTTGTGAGACTTGTCGCACTGGTGCAGCAGGATGCCTTGCAGGGTCCCAAAGACTCATTTCTGGCGGAGTTTGGGGGAGAGAAAAAAAGACTTTTGCTGCTTTCCTTGCGTGCAACCAAAAGCAGAAGAAGAAAGAAGTAGAAAAAAGCAACCCGGTGGCCAGACAAGGTGAGTGGGGCAAATCCCCTCCTCCGCCCTTTCCCCCCTCCCCTCACTACCTTGTGTTCACAATGCAAGTGACGCAAGCCTTGTATTCCTATGGGCCATGTGGGCGATGTAGCCTTATGTTCTTGTGCAACCTGGATTAATTGCTTTGGGGGTGACATTTCTCTGCGGACCACCAAAATTTTCTTGCGGACGACCAGTGGCCCCCGGCCCACTGGTTGGCAACCACTGCTTTAGAGCCCTCTCTAAGCCATTTACAATGTCACAATATTGCACCCCTCATATTGATTTGAAGCCCCAAACTGCAGCTCCATGTCATTCCCTCCAGGTTGATAACTAAATTTGGTGACCTTGGTATTAACACTACTCTTTGTAATTGGATACTGGACTTTTTGACCAATAGACCACAATATGTCAAGTTGAATAATTCCACTTCATCTACTATCACACTAAGTACTGGCATACCCCAAGGCTGTGTGCTGAGCCCCTTCCTGTTCTCTCTCTTCACCTATGACTGCAGGCCTGTGTATGACTGTAACACCATTATCAAGTTTGCAGATGATACTACAGTGATCGGACTCATCAACGATGACAATAATTCAGAGTACAAGGAGGAGGTGCAGTGCCTAGCCACGTGGTGTGCTGACAGTAACTTATTACTTAATACTAACAAGACCAAAGAGCTCATTGTGGACTTCAGTAAAAAGAATGGTCACACACACTCTCTTATATACATCAATGGGAGAATGGTAGAACGTGTCACCAGCTTCAAGTTCCTGGGGATCCACCTCTCTGAGGACTTGTCCTGGCAGATTAACATCACTAGTCTGATTAAGAAAGCTCACCAGCGCCTCTTCTTCCTGAGATTACTGAGGAAGAATCACCTCTCCTCAGCTATTCTGACTAATTTCTACCGCTGCACAGCCGAGAGCATCCTAACTAACTGTATCTCAGTTTGGTATGGAAATAGCACTATAAAAGAAAAAAAGGCATTACAGAGGGTGGTGAAACCACCCAACGCATTATAGCGATTCCACTTACTGCCATTGTGGACATTCAGAGCAAACAATGTCTGCATAAAGCCCACAGCATCATTAAGGACCCCTTCCATCCAGCCCACAAACTGTTTACTCTTCTTCCATCTGGGAGGAGGTTCAGGTGCCTGCAATCTAAGACCAGGTTAGGGAACAGGTTTTACCACACAGTGGTTTCCTTGCTGAACTCCTCAGTTCGTTTGTCCCCACACATATGCTGATGTTTCCCTTGATAATATATGATGTATTTTGTATAATTCTCTGTGCATTTGTACTTATATTCAATGTGTCCATAAACATTTTGTACAGTTGTATACGTTCATATATGTTCAGTCACACTTATCCTTGTGTGCTTGTGTACATACATTTTGTTGTGTTTCCACTGACATATTCATAGATGCCTTGCATATTTGCATACATATATTTATATTTTACTGTTGTTTTGCACTTCTGGTTGGATGCTAACTGCATTTCATTGCCTGTATCCATGGCAATGACAATAAAGTTGAATCTAATCTAAATCTAATCTAATGTAAAAGAATCAGTCTAACCTTGGCCTTATATAAATTTATAAATTACTAACTAAGACTACGGAAGACAGATATCTATGATTTTCTTTATTTTTTTCTGTTTTAGCAGTCCTTGCTTTAAGTGAATCCCTTTGATAATAAGGAAGCCAAGATCCAGTCTCAGACCAAAATAACCTTGATAAAGAAATGTGTTAATAGTCATCTACTGCTATGATATAATTTTCCAAATGACAAAACTTTTTAACTTATCTGATTTATTAATACTGAGAGCATTATGATGAGATTAGGAGTCTTATCTTTTATGTAGAGAACAAAACTCAACTTTAGAGTATAATAACAACATATCATAACATATCTAAAAAGAGACCATATTAAGTTTGTTCTCTTTTAGTGTAATTGCAAGAAAATGTATAGGCATACTTTAAAGAGGTGATATTGGGAAAATACATTGCACTTTGTAGGGAAATGGAAATTTATATAAAATAAGGAAAATACCATTATTTTCATAAAGATTATTTTTATTCATATGTATGTATGTATGTATGTATGTATGTATGTATGTATTATTTATCTTCCTTATAAAAAAAA
>NW_020719199.1:0-15016 GCF_900518725.1 Notechis scutatus
CTCTTTTTCTAAGAATTATTACTACCATTTTCTTTGCATACCAAAGAAAATTCAGAGCAGTACAGAAAAACAGTATAACAACCTGCAATTACTCTTATCGGGCCTATACAAAATTGAATAAAATAATATTAATTGCTTTTTTAAAAGTCTGTTTAAAAAAATAAAATACCTGCTGGCTTCTAGAGTTACTGCATCCAGAAACTCTGTGGCTAGGTTGGAGCTGATTTCCTCCAGAATATTCATGTTGATCCTGAAGAACAGATAAAATGGAGCTCTGGGAGACTCCAACCTCAAAGACAAAGCAAAATTTATCCTCCGACAGCTTTGAGTAGCGATCCTAAAGATAGGAATGAACTAGCACGGGGGTCTTCAAACTTGACAGTTTTAAGGCTTGTGGACTTCAACTCCCAGAATTCCCCCTACAGTCACGTTAGCTCAGGAATTCTGCGAGTTGGAGTCCACAAGTCTTAACCTTGCCAAGTTTGAAGAGCCACGTACCCGAGTTCCACACGTATCTTACGATCGTTGGGATGAAAGTTGTTGAGCCATTCAGTAGAATCAGTCCTGCAGGTTTCCCTCCCTCCCTCAGCCAGCACCAATGAGGCTGCCTCAGCGTTAGCAGTAGGCCTGAAGCCAGACTGATGAGAATTCAGGTTGGCTTCTTTCAAACCCTTCTGTGGTTAGCCAGGTATCACAGCTCCTGTATCCCCTTCCCCCCAAATGGGAAGCTGCTGCAGGACAGGGGCTACCTGAACCCTCGGGGCCTCTGAGAAGGAGAGTCTGCTGCCACCCCCCCTTTCCACGGAGCTGACCTGATTCCTTCTCTGCTGGCCATGTCCAGCCAAGAAGCAGGACGAGTAACCAGGGAGCCGCATCCTGTCCCTTCTGGCTGACAGCCCAGATCCTCTCAAAGGGGGTGGTGTAGTGGTTTTGTGGTTGTGGTGGTGGATCACACTGCAACTTCTATAGTTGCCGTTCTCCCCAAGCAGCGTAGTGGTTTTGTAGCTTTTGTAGGCTTTGTAGGTTTTCAGTAGCTTTACTTGGTTGTTTTCCTGGTGCTCTTCACAGAATTGGATGAAAATATGCTCCGGTGTGTTGACATTTTCACCAGCTACATCATTAAACTCAGGACATTTATGATCAGGTTTCCTCATAAGCCATCCGGTGTCATAAGCCAGCCCTGGGATTCCAAAGATAACCTACCCCAAATGGAGCAAAGCCACTGGGAAAAATTTGATACAGAGGTAAGCGGAATGTACCTTCAATATCAGAATATATTTCACCCGTGATCTCAATTTATTAAACAATTTCCTTATTACATGTATGCACAGCAAATTGCAGCCATGTACAGAGCCTGCTCCACGTTCAGCACTTGAAAGTAATTGATTTCAGTGGGAAGGAGCAGAGTGGGGATGTAATTGGTTTAGCAAGAGATCATTCTGTGCACGTGAGAGAGAGAGAGAATGGTGATATAGCTATGTAAGTATCCTGGTTTGTGTTAAAGTCATTTGGAAAGGTAAATCTGTGCCGGGCATTGTCTCGTAAAAGGATAAATAATTAAGCTGCAAAGGGATCCAGGAAGGCCTCTGGCTTCATAGGCTGTGTGGTCATCCTCCTTCAACAGAATTAAGCTTGGAGACATCCCCTGAAATGGAGGGGTCGGGGCAAAGGGAGTGCTTTCTACACAGACCTGAATCTCTTCATGGAATTTGTGATCCGGTGACATCTTCATAGTCATCAGCTTAAATATTTTTTTAAAATGGCAGCAGCGGTTTTAGAGAGGAGAGGCTGGCTAATGGCTTCTCTTCAATCTAACTGGTTCAACAGCTTTCATGGCAGAGGTCTCCAAACTTGGCAACTTTAAGACTTGTGGACTTCAACTCCCAGAATTCTCCAACCAGCAGTGCGAAGTGGCCAAGTTTGGGGACCCCCTGCTCTATGGGGTAGCTTGGCTGCTGAATACAGACAGACTTGTGGTCTTTTTAGGAAGACATTTAGGTCTGTTAACCTCTGTGCTGTGGGCTTAGTTTGACTATCAGATCAGCTAGTAACTCCCAGCCGTTTTGGAACACACACACACACACACACACACACACACACACACAGGCCACTCAGCAGATCCCCAGACCTAATGCCACATTGCCCTCGATCAGCTCTTTTCAGGATGGATTTTCAGGATGGAGTTGCAAGGATGGATTTGGCTTCACTTGGTTTGCACCTCTTTGCTTTGATCCGGAATTCCCCTGTTCTACCCCCGTCCCCATTTCCCTTGCCCCTCTTCAACCTTTCAAAGCAGAAAACAAAACTCAGGGTGAATAGAGGAGGGAACCTTGAAATCACTGGTCGTTTTATTTCCTAGCAAGCTGTCACTGAAGCCCTTCTAAGCAACAGAGTGCCAGAGGCACAAGTCTTTTTCCGTCTGACTCACAACCCTGCCCAGGATCTTGGGCAGCTAACCCGGATAGGTCTGGAGATGGCCTACAAAAGCCTCCTGAAGAAAGACATAAATGAAGCTTCCAAACTTTTAAGGAACATGGTGAGTAACACTGCAACCCCACTGAGCTCATTTTAAATCTTTGCTGTATTTTCACGTACATAGATTTTGTATCTTCGCATCCTGAGCATAATTATTTCTCCTTTGTTCTTCTGGGCTAGAGTTTAAATGGGAAAAGGTGATCCATAATCCCCAGGGACATTTCTGCCTGCTTGAGCCACTGTTTACTGACCACAGAAAGCCCTTAGCCAAGGCCTCGGGTCCTTTCACGCCAATGCCGAGAATTAGGGCAAGGCTTTTCCGTATGCATGTTTTTTGCAAACATTCCTGCAGGAGAATTTCTTTTTCCTTTTGGTAGGGCCTCAGTGTGAAGCAGCAACTGCACAAAATTTGTTTCTATACAACAGATTACCACGTCCGGGACTTTTTGGTAAGTTTAAATAAAAATCTTTGCCCATGAAATGATTTCAGTTAATTGTATTTTTCCCCATGTGTTTGTTGTGGCCTGCCAGCGGCCAGCGGAGTTGGCGGAAGACTCAGACAGTGAGGAGGTTGGGGAGGAACATGGGCCAGTCCTGGAGCCTGGGGAAGGCTCTGAGGAGAGCTCTGCATCGGAGGCAGAGATGGGGCCAGGGCCGCCTGACAGGTATCAGATGCCTTGGAAGTCTGAGATCAGTGGGGCAGAAGAACAGCTGGAGCCTGTTCCCGATGTGCGCATGTGCAGAGCTGCCAGAAGAAGGGAACAGCTAAGGAACAAGGGCTGATGCGGGAGTAAAGGCACAGCTGAACAGTGAATGGCCCCTCCCATAGGGAATAAAGATGAGCAAAAGGGGAGTGGTGTTTGCAGGAGACAATTAGTTCATTTAATTAGTGTGAAGATTTGTTCGTGACTCTCAGAGACCCCTTGCCAAGTATTTTCTTGTACAGCATTACGCTTGGAAGCTATCGGCCTGGCAGCTTTCCAGGCCTGATAAGGTCTGTGGTTGCAATTCACCCTTGAAAGGCTGTTTTCCGGGACCCTGCTGGATGTGAATGACAGGAATTCACATCAGCCTAATAATAAAAAGGGGTTTTGTCGGGACAAGGAGTCTGTTTCATGATTTTGTGAAGCCCAAGTCAGAATAATATTGTGGTAAACTCCTCAGATTGTTAATTTTTACTCAAATCTCAGAAACGGCCAGAATGTAAATGGGTTCCAGTGTTAATAGCTGAAGTGGAAATTCGGTTGCACTGACATCATTTTTTGATCATATGTAAAGGACTGGCAGCACTGCCCTTATAATGTTGTCCTTTTGTTCCTTCTTACCCTGTTCAAAATGTAATTTAAAGGAAACTTGGAAATGTGTGTGGGTCTTTTGGATGGAAAGGAAACTAATTAAAGTTTTGGTTTGACTCTGCAGGTGCTCGTGCTACAAGATGAAGATGTTCTTCCTGAAACAGAGAAGGAGATGATAGACTTTGTGTATGAGGTAGAAAATATTTATTCAGGCACCTTCCAAAGAAAGGAAAAGAATGCAGCCGGCTGCAGGTAAGGCGTCTTCCGTTCAGTCACAGGTGGGAACAACCCTGGGATTAACCAAATTCCCACAATTTGAGCCAAACAAAGATGAGCTACCTTTTTCCTCCTTGTCCACCTTTTTATGGTGTGGGGAAAGTGCAGTTGGTGAGCTAGTGCGGGATCCAGTCTGGGTCAGTTACTGGGACCAGAGGTTTAGCCTTCTGAGCTTTTGGACTCATTCATGCTGGAGGGAAATCCTCTCTCACCAGGATGTGTGCTTTGGGCTGTTCTGTGTGTGGTATTTATGTGAGTGCCTGGTTGAGTGGATTTGGGATGTTGATGGCCAATTATTAAGTCTCTGGCTGTTGTTTCCTGCTCCTAAGTACCTGATAAACTGGTGGTAAATCAGCACTCCTGTTGACTGAAAAGGGCCCCATTTCCCGTTTTTCAATAATTCCTCTGGCTGTTTTTGTACCTACTCGGTCAACAATCTTAGTAGCTGTGAAATTGAACATATGTTCTTGTTGGTTGCACTGTGAGGCTGCTAAATGATTTAGGTCTCCTCATCTGACCATTCGCTTGTGTTCTTGCAGTCTGGGGGTTAGCTTCCTCCCCGTCTGTCCTTCATAATCACAGGGGCAAATCCATGCAGGGGATCCAGTAGATTACATTAGAAGTTTTTCCCACCTCCAACGATCTTAGCAACGCACCTCCAATGCAACTGATCTTTTATTTGGAGGTGGGGGATACTCCCACACACAACCTGGCACCCCACAAATACTGCATGTAGAATGAGATAGAAGTTCCCTGAGGATGTGGGCTCCAGCACAAATCGGAAAGCTCGGAAGACTAAACCTCCGGTCCCAGTGACCCACCCAGATTGGATCCTGCAACATTATCCTGGGACACGTGTATTTGCCTTGATTTGTTGCTGAGCTATTGGCCAGGGTGAATCTGATGGGTATTTGCTATTGAACAGGGACTCGTTTTGTTGTTTGGTTTTGAAGGATCGTGCTTTGGTAAGAAGTTTTGGAAAGAATCAATACCCTGGCTTCAAGGAAATGCTTTAATTATCGTTTCCAGATCTTGGAGAAAAGAACCAGACTCTGTCGATGTGACTTCTTTGGATTCTTTTCTGACTTGCACCCAAGACAGAATTCATAACTGGGAGCACAGGGTGATGCTAAACTGGGCTGAGTGGTGGAATCCATCTCTACGGGAAAGGGTCCTTCTTCCTGTGAGAACTCAGGAAGCGGGTAAGCATTGGTTGCTATGGGAGCGTGGATTTGCAGCTTTCACTTTTATTTTTATGCCACCGTTATTATTGATATAAATACCCCAAGGCGATGAACGTCTCCAACACACGTCCCTCTCCTCCTGTTTCCCCCACAAAAACAGTCCTGTGAGGTGATTTGGACTGAGGGAGATTGACTGCCCCAAAGTCACCCAGCTGGCTCTCATGCTTGAGGAGGGGGCTTGAACTGAACAGGCTCCCGCTTTCTAGCCCGGAGCCTCAATCACAGGAGGCTTTGTTTTTTGAAACAGTCGAGGGTGGGCGACTCCATGGCTTGCAGGGAGACCTCAACCCCCTTCCTGGCGCCCCCGAGACATTCCTTCAAGAGAAGAGCAGGGTTTGTGGCATTTGGATGGGGTTGCGAGCGAAATTAAGACTCTGCAGAAATCACCCAGAAATCAACCTGAATTTTCCGATTTGGGGCTGGATTGAAGAGGGGGCTTCAAGCAGCCCTCAGGTTTCCCCCTGAATGGGGAACAGGAGGAAGAGCTTGGTTATTCTGGATGTGTTGATGGAAGAAGGATGAAAAACCTTTCATAAGAGAAATAAAAACATGTATGCACATGCACACACAGAAACATGATTTAGCTTCTGGAAGTTTGTTTTAAAAATACAGCTGGCATTTATTTCCCTTGGTGGGCCCGGCAACAGTTAAAGGATAGCCACGTTAAAAGCGTAAAGAAGAACAGAATAAAAACCGGCCCCTTTTCTAGAATCCGTAGGCATAAACCTCCTGGAGGAGCAGTGCAGCAGGGGGAAGGAGGTTGGGGCGGGGGCGGGGGGGTCTGGCCAGAAAGAGAGGAGTGAGGCATCGGGAGGGGGTTCCCCAAGTGCGTTGGCTCAGCTGCAGCTGGGGTGGGGTTAGGCCAGGGAGGATGGAGTTGGGTGGAGCCTTCCGGCCAGTTCCTTTCCCACTAATAGCAGCAGCTCCACCTGTGGGCATCCGCTTGAGAATGATCTGCAGTGGGTCACGTTGGCCAGGGGATTCTGGGATCCTGGAAGGCCCCCGGCCTGAGGAAGGCCCCACCCTCCATGGGTGCAGAGTCGTTCCCAGGGTCCACCCAGTGTTTGCACTTAACTCTGCGTATTCCTCTCTTTAACAATTAGAGTTTAAGTTCCATAACCCCGAGGCCCTCTGGATGTATCTGTCCTCTTGGCACGATTGGGTGAATATCAGCTCGTGGATTTCCGACTCTCCACCCAAAGGCGACCCTGCAAAGTGGCCCCCGCTCCCTTTAGAAGCCATCGGACAAAATGCATTATGCAGCCCTTACTTGCGCAATGAAGTCTTGGACATCCTAGCTAGGTAGGCGCCTTGTCCCTATCATGGTCTCCATTTCCATCCAGTTTGTCACCTCCTCTTCTAAAAAAAAAGGGGGGGGGGAGGTTGCTTCGTGGATCACGGCTGCAGTTTCTGCTCTGCCTTTTGACAGAAATGGGACTTTTGTGCCTGCGGAACTGGAGGACTTCGAGGGCCTTCTGCAACGGACGGCCTGTGCCGGAGGCGTGATGCAGCAGCCCCACCCTCTCCCAGGCTACCTCTCGGCAGGCGGCTTAGATTTTCACACCTGCTTTATCCTTTATTGCTTAGAACGGGGGCTGGACCACCTTCTCTACTCCTACGTGGATTACTACCGGTAGGTGGGCCGTCAACGATGCCAGCGAGGCCTTTGGGGAGCCGTGACAGGAGCAGCAGGTTCTGTGGAAGGGGTGGGGGTGGGGGGTTAGAGGCTGCTCAGCTGTTGGTATTGCGTATGAACCAGGCCAAGCACTTCCGTTCCTGCAATGGTCTCCATTGTGCCTGGTGGGAGAAAGAAAGGGCTTTGCGCTGGACAGCCGTGAGAACTCGGGAGAGGAGAGTTGTGCTGGTGGGGTCCTCGTGGGAACTGGCCCCCCCCCCCCCCCAGCCCTGGAGGCAGGACAGTTTTCTCACCATACCACTGATTGTTAAGCCACATTCATTAGATTGGCTGATATTCTGGCCTGGAGAGACAAGGCTTGCTTTGTCTCTGTCATTCTGTGAAATGTCGTTCTTGATTTTCAGTTTATTTTCATCAGACTGTCTCATTTTGAACGATAAAGATCTCCGTGAAGCACATCCTTGGTTTGAATTTTTAGTGCAGTGTTGGGACATTGCCAACAATCCTGGAGGTAAGTGGCGTCTTTGCATCTCATTTGGACAAAGGTTGGTCAAAAGCCGCCTTCCCACCTAAGTGGTACCTATTTATCTTGAATTGGCATCCTTCAATCTCGAGAGAGAGACGATGGGATCGTGCTATGAAACCGGTATAAACCGCCACTTCCGGTGTTGTTTCCATGCTGTATGCAAAGTGTCCTCTCCAGAGCTCGAGGCCTGGGTAATTTAATATGGAGGATATTACACTGTTGCCCAAGTCCACGTCGCTGGAATAGTCTTAATGGAACGGCAGAGCCGATACTGTTCGTCTACTTGCGTGGAAACCAGCACTGGCTCAGTGGCCTTGAAATAGAGATGAGCAACAGCTCCGAGAGACGGCAACCATTAGCCGAGTGAACTCCCCAAGGACTCCTTTACCTTTCCTTGGTCAGGAAGCCCAGCAGGTGTGGGCCCAGTAGTGGACGCGTCTAATTTGGGCAGGCCCAGGACTTCCCCGGGGCAGGTGCCGTCCTTGGCCTGACTCTGTAAACACTTTTTGCTCCTTAGGGGCCAAAACGACCTCGAGGCCAGTTGCCTCCCATTGCGGGGAAGGAGAGGCCTGTCCGCACTCTCACAGTCTCCGGCGACCCCTTGCACCGTAGTTGGCCTTTTGGGCCTACCTTTCAAATGGGTTTGGAGCCGAGACGGTCCGGAATGGTGCAGTCTTGGGATTCAGTGGATCAAAGCTACTTTTGTGATCTAACGGGTTTTCAACTCTTCCTGGTTTCTGGATCAAACTGATTTTGATGTATAAAGCTATAAGTAAGCCCTGTGTGTGGTCATCCTTCAGGCCAAGGGCTGTTTGCACCCTCGACTTGCTGGCTAGTGGGCTGCCCTTCAAAAGAAAAGTAGGCAGCATCAGGACAAAATATCCTGACTTACATACTAGAGAGCCAAGAGATCATTAGATCCTGTGAGTGAGTGGACTGACCTCTCTTTTTCTAAAACGACAATCTGAAAAAAAAAAAAAGACGTATATTTTTCTTTGTGTTTAATAATTTCCCGCTTCTGTCAGATTTAAAATTACAGGGGGGGGGGGGGAACTTTCAGAACAGCCCTGGAGAGGCAACAGAGAGGTTCAGGGTTTTTTTGGGGGGGGTCTGCTTGTGGTGCTTTCCTGCCCTCGGGGACCCTCAAAGGCCAGCTGGACCAGCATGCCCTCCGGTCCCAGAAGCCTCCGTTCCTTGCTGGGTGGAGGGTAGTTGGAGTTGGTAGACCCTCATTTGCACACTGATCTTCTGGGCAGACATTTGAGAGGGAGGGAAATTGCTTGGGTCATGAAGCTAAATCTATTTTGAATTTTCTTTTGGATAATGCTCCCTTTGTTTCCCTTCCTGCCCCAGATGCAGACAAGATTTTTCAGGCTAGCCTAGCAAATGCCCAGATCTTGATTCCCAGCAACCAGGCCAGTGTGAGCACCATGCTGTTGGAGGGACGAACCCTTCTTGCCCTGGCTACGACCATGTTCGCCGGGGGAGGGATTGACCAGGTATGCCAACTGCAGAAGGCTGGCAACTGAGCAGCCCCTCTCCAAAGGGTTAAAGGCTCGAAGGAGGCTCACTGCACACCCAACATCTCCTCTCCCAACCAAGGGCCAGCTACGTTGGCCTGGCCCCTCTTTGGAGAAACAAGAGGTCGGCCATTGCCCTGCCTCAAAACACTTGGAATCAGGAAGGAAATCAGTGGTGCAAGCAGCCTTCAGTGCTTTTTCTGTTGCAGATTGTCCAGAAGGGAGACGGGAGAGAGAAGGTGGATGCGCAGCTCTTCAGGATGGCACTTGCTCCTTACCCCAAGCTTAGAGCTGCCCTCTTCCCTCAGGTCACTCCTCATGGCATCCCACCTTCCGACCTTTCTCTCTATCACCTTGTTCAGGTAGGGTTCAGTGCCACCCGGAAAGTGTGGGCCACGGTAGTGGATCTGATTGGGGCAGGCCCAGGACTTCAGCCTCGGAAGCAGCGTCCCCAGGGGTGGTCCTTCCCCAACCCTGCAGCCTCTGTCATCAGGCAGCCCCAGGCGAAAGCAAGGCCGTCTCAGGTGGCGCCCCCTTCCGATCCTGCGCTGGCGTCTCACGGACGGAGCCCCCTTAAGGGCGGCTTCCATTGGGAGCAGCCTTTATGCTCCCCCCACAGTTCTTTGAGGTCCTCCGCTCCATGTGGGACATACACCGTTTATAATAGCAAAGTTCAGGCAAGCCTGGAAACTGCTCTGGATCCTTTCAGATACCGGCCATCCTTGCTCCAGTAGCTAATCGCTTGACTTCCCCGCAAAGACCCCTAAAATACAGCAGTCAGTTTGATTAGGTTTCACATGCGAAAACCTTGTTGAGTTTACTGTATAACAGGGGTGTCACATTCGATTTCATTGAGGGCCGCGTCGCGGCTGTGTTTGACCTCCAGGGACTGGGGTGAGTGTGGGCAGGGTGGTCAGGGCCGGCTCAGCCTCACTCGTGTCGGGGGGGCCTGTGGTGGCGAAAATGGAGCTCCGTTTTTGCTGGCAGAAGAAGCCCCACAGGTCGGTCCTCCGCTGTGTCCAGGACGGCTCCATGGGCCAGATCTAAGGACTCCACGGGCTGGATCCAGCCCCCAGGCCTTGAGTTTTGGCTGCCCTGCTGTATAAGGTTTTTCTCCAGGGTGTCAAAATTTATTTTCTATAGATTCTATAGATCTGGGCAGCATTTTTAGCAAATCGTTCTAGAATCGCTATAATATCAGTATTTCCAGATCTTCTCCTTTGAGCCTCCTCCTCCTCCTCCTTTCTCGTAGCCTTGATCAAAAAGAAAAAAAGTGAACACTTCAATATCTGGTATCCCATAATAATGTCCCTCTAGTGGCCAGACTACCCCCTGAAACTCTTAGCACTTAAGTAAACATAACAGCCACCTGATACGGTTTGGGTTACAATCTCTCTATATAAAAGAAAAGGCCACTCACGCATCATCACAAAATCTCCAGAACCGTAAAGCCTACAAACTTGAAATCTGGCCCGTATCTTCCTCTTGGCTTCTAGGGGCTCACTAAGAAAGGATTTTTCAAAATGACCATCAGAGCATTTAGAGTATTTCCTATATCATTATTATTAACACGCTCTGATGCTAAGGAGTTCTACCCACCTGAAAAGAAATCTGTTCCAAATGCAAAACACAAGCAGAGGAGAGGAGTTTCACTTTCAGTTTAAGTTTCACAGCAGCAAACAGCTTTACTACAGAACAGTTGAGCTAAGCCATGCCCAGGCTCCTTGCTGTCTCCTTCTTGCTCACACAGCAAATACTGTTTCAGTTTCCAAACAGCCCTCAACTCTCTCATACACTGACAGGATGCTAGCCAGATGAATACCGATGGACGCTGGTAGGCAGGGGCAGAATTCCCACCCCCCCTTATTTTCCTCCCCAAAAACTAAGCCCCACCACGTAGTTTTGAATTGAAGCACGGGTATCGAGCTAGTTACACGAATTTAAAAGTCCACTCCAATCTAGCTAGATTAAAAAAGGATTACATCCAGCATGGCTGACCCTGTAGTTCCTTCGTCAATCTTTTGAGGGACAAAGTTGTCTGCTAGGTTTGTCTGGAACTTGTTTGATATATATTCATATATAAATACAACTAAAAATTTAAATACAGATTCACCAAAAAAATAAAAGGAAAAAAAAATAACGTAACAGCTTAGTCCCAAAGAAAGGAATCTGAAGTCCCTACTTTTGACTTCTTGTTTATAAGTCAACTCTGCCAGCACATGTTCCCCCCACACAAAAAGTTTCAAAAGTACTGAAAAGTACCAAGAGGAAAAATCACTGTAGCAAAATAAAGCCGCCCACAAATAACAGGAAAAAAACCATTAAGAAGTCATTATAAGTGAGGTCAGTTCTAGTATCCATTTAAATTTGGGCTGCTTCGTAGCGATGAATTGTGAAAACAGGGCTCCGTTTTCCCTGGCAGAGGGTTGCAGGAGGCTGTCGCAGCTGAAAACGGAGCTCGGGAGCCTGTTTCTGTGGGCAGAGGCACTGCGGGCTGGTCCTTTGCTGTCTCCAGGGTGGCTCCGCAGGCCGGATCTAAGCCCCCCAGGCCTTGAGTTTGACCCCCCTGTGCTACACGGTCTGAAATGAGTGTTTCCTTTTTTAGTGCTTGGCTCCCTTTGATTCCACCAAGTTGTTTGGCTGGCAGTCAGCAAATACGCTGGCCATTCCTGGTAAGTAGACCTCCACGTGCCGTCAGAATCTAATCTAGCAGCAGTTGAGCCCTGCTTTAGCGCCAGGAATTCCTCTTCTGGGGTTAAGAGCCAGGTGCTGCCTTGTTTTGTTCCAATTGCTTGCAGTTCTGCTCTTTTTCTGTCCTTTTCAGATATTTGCAATGACCTGCCTCACTTCTCGTGCTCAGCTCTCGTAAACAAGCACGCTATAATAGAGCACCTTGACTTCTCCTACTACTTATCTCACGAGCGTCCTTCGTTTGCTTTCGGGGCGTTTTTAGCTCAGCAGCTATCCAAAAGCGACCTCCCAAAGGAGCTGTAAGTAGTTGAAAGAAGCACCTGTGATTCTATGACACTCATCACGGTTACAATTAGTTTTTATCCGTTTGATTTATGTGCTGTGTGTCTTCCTGGAGATGAGTGTAGCACACCCCTCCCTGCCTGCCCTTCTCCCCAACGGTGCCTTGGTGGGCCAGGATAGAGAGAGAAGGCTGTGCCTGAGAGAAAACTTGAACCTGAATCTCCCAGGTCCTGCTCTGCGCTCACACCACAGTTGCCTTTATTCTGTTAACCTGAAGCAACACCTACCAATTGAAGCACTTGTGACCCTCAACAATAGAAGTGAATGTAATAAGTGCTGTAGGCCCAGGTGCTGCCATAAATACCCTCTGGGCAAGCACGGTTTCTCAGAGGCTGTTGTCTAATCAGGCCACAGTGAGGGTGTCCCTCATCCCAGAAGACCCCTCCTTGCCTCCTCCTCCTCCTCCTCCCTCCGAAAGCCCCGAGAAAGAGACCCAGAGAGCTCCAGGCCAAGGGTCACGACTCAGGTCGGGGGAAACCTGGCTGGCCTGCCGGGACTCTTGTAAATTGCCTGCCTCTCATCCCAACGAAGTTTATGGAATCCCCCACTGAGAGCGGAATTGTGCCTTTTCCAGGGTCCAGCAAGTGGCTCACCAAGCCTACTCGGTGGCTCTCTCGGTTTTCTATGCCCCTTCTCTTGCCGCAACCTCGGTCTGCTTCTTGGAAATGCTGGGCCTGCAGAGTCTGAAACTCCGAGTGGACGTTAAAGCTGCCAACGTGATTCTGGGCTTCATGTCCAGGAAAGAGGAGCCACAGCACCTCTCCATCCGACAGTCCTTGGGTAACGTCTGCAAATGCCTCTCCAGCCCTTGAGTGCTGCTCTCGCTCGGGGTCCCTGGCCGGAGGGTTCCTAGAAAGGCTGTGCGTAAGAAATCCCATCTCCACGGGGGTGTGTGTGTGTGTGTGTCAGAGTAGTACATGGAAAAACATTTCGAGCAGAATCTGCTTTATGGGCCTTTCCATTTGAATTGCTCATCTCTCTAATAAGGAGATGCCTAACTGATGGGGGAAAAAAATCTGCTGAATGCAGGTGGATGATTCTGTGGAGGGCAGGTGAGTGGCCCCTGGGGGGCTCGGGAGGAAGAGCGGCGATCAAAGCAACTCACTTGAGTAAAAGTCCCAGAGGAAGAGGAGGAGTGGGAGAGAGGGGGAAGCCCCCTCAGACTCGGAAGAGTCCGTTGCCCTGCCTCTTCCCATAACCCTTATTTGAACTCATAAATGTTTCTGTACGTATAACGTGTCTTATTAGTGTTGTATGCCAGTGATTGCATGACCCCCGTAGACGCGATACACTAAAGCAGGGGTCCCCAAACTTGGCAACTTCAAGACTTGTGGACTTCAACTCAGCTTTGCTGGCTGGAGAATTCTGGGAGTTGGAAGTCCACAAGTCTTGAAGTTGACAAGTTTGGGGACCCCTGCACTAAAGAAACAGCACGCCTGTAGTGCTGAGCGATGGTTTCTTGGGGTGATCTACCACGTGGGACCGATGGTGCCTCAGCAAAAATGCCTGGCCTCTTCTTGTTCCCAGTTGAAAAGCTAGGAGAGCTGGCTGAGGGAGAGAAAGCTGCAGCCGAAGATCTTCTGGTCTGCTTAGAGGAAGCCGTCTGGGATAAGGTTGACCATCAGGAGATTAAAAAGTGAGTTTGTGGCTCAGGATGGCGTGGGTTGGTCCCAAGGCAACCAAGAGAGCAAGAAAAACAACTGGTCAGGTTTACCCCTGGAAAACCGGAAGTGGCCATTTCATACAAGACTCTTAGAAATTCATTACAAAATCTGAGACCTCGCATTACTTTTTGTGAAGAAGGTGGAGAGTTGGAGTAATTGACGTTCCTTAGGCTGGACTGGGCTTCCCTGGGATGGAGACCAAAGTCGGTTGAGTGAGTGTCCATTGAAGGCTTCACCTTCAAGCTGGAAGGAAGAGTTTGAGTGCTGCACTACAGGAGGAGCCCCTTCTAGGCCTGGGGCTGCTTGCGCAGGGGAAGATAGGACAGCCCTCCAGAGGGGGAACGCCATGGCCCAGAGGACCGTGGGTTGCCCTCTCCCCTCTTTGGAAGAGCTTTAGAGCTCCCGCTGCCATCGGTAAGCAGTGCAGTTGCGATATTTTGCCCAACAATTGCTTCCCTTGGAAGTCCCAGTCCCAATTTGGGTCATTAAGTAAAGAGTATGGACCTGTATTTTCTTCACTTGCTGTTTGGTTAGTTGTTGGTTGTTGACCTACCCCAAAAGTAATAAGACTTATTCTCAGGGAAATACGGTATAAGTATTTGCTGCTATTCTGCCAGGTAACAGTTTGAGATGTTAGAGTCAAATCAATCAAAAGAAGAAATCACGTTTGGCCTGAATGTGCTGCCTCCTTCCTCCTCATTCATGGTCTAGGACAGGGGTGGCCAGCCTTTTGGACCTCATGGACCCCCAAGCTCATAATTTTAAATCCCGCGGACCTGGGAAAATCCCCCAAAAAGTCTGCAGGAAAATTTCTCACCCCGTTTTCCTACCGATCGATCATTCTTTATTTGGGATTGCAGGATACCGTCTCCAGCTCTGTTCTCAGGGGGAGAGAGAGAGAGAGACTTTTGGCTTAATGCAAGGAAAGCAGCAGAAGCAGCAGAAGTCTTTTTTCTCTCCCCCAAACTCCACCAGAAATGAGTCTTTGCCGGCACAGCCTCTTGGAGCAGGAGGCCTTGCAGGGTCCCCAAAGACTCATTTCTGACAGAGTTTGGGGGAGAGAAAGAAAGACTTTGGCTGCTTTCCCTGCGTGCAGCCAAAAGCAGAAGAAGAAAGAAGCAGAAAGAAGCAGCCCAGAGGCCAGGCCAGGCACATGGGGCGCCTGGGGCAAGTTCTCCCCCTCCCCTCACTACCTTGTGTTGTTCGCAATGCAAGCGACGCAAGCCTTGTGTTCCCGTGGGCCATGTGGGCGACGCAGCCTTGTGTTCCTGCGCACCCTGGATTAATTGCTTTGGGAGGTGACATTTCTCTGTGGACCACCAAAATTTTCTCGTGGACCACCAGTGG
>NW_020719200.1:0-14998 GCF_900518725.1 Notechis scutatus
TGAGTTCTAGTCCTATCTTAGACATGAAAGCCAGCTGGGTGATTTTGGGCCAATCACTAGGAGATGGTGAGTTCTAGTCCTATCTTAGACATGAAAGCCAGCTGGGTGATTTTGGGCCAATCACCAGTCACTTCTTCTCAGCCCAAGAGTGAAGGCAGATTTCCCAAGTAACCAGCCCAACATGTAACACTGACTATAACACCCATGGTAACGTGACCTGAGCTGTGATTATTAATTTTATTCAATATGCACAGAAGTAGGACGAAAAAGATGGTGGAACCGACTTTTTCCCTGACAAGTTTTCAGAGAATTTTTCCATGTCACGGTATCAGACGGCTCGTGATTGATAATAAAATCTTCTGGGCCCCAAATTCCACATCACCCTTTCCCCTCCCTCCCGGTTTTATAATGTATTGGGGTTGACCCACAAGGGCATTAATTTTGTTAATCAACCTATCCGAGCCAAAGCAGCTTCATACGGTTACTGTTCAGCAAAGTGTACTTTCCGTTTGATTATTGTACCGATCAGTGATGAGATTGTACAAATTGTGCTTCACCTGTGGTGCTGGCCAAAGTGGAGTAGTAAGAGCCTTTTAAAAATCATAAGCAGGAGATTAAAATGTAAAATGCCTTTGGGGGATAAATTCCATTTGCAAGTTATGCGTAGTTCACAACCTTTCTAGTTAATTTCACCACATTATCTCTTTCTCCTTTCCTGCCTATAATCCTCCCACAGTAATCAGGTATGTGTATCCCTGGCAGTAGCTCTGAGGAAGATTCAGACTCTGGAGGCTCACGTGCTCCCATCTTGCTGGTTCCCTTAATCTTGTCTAGAAGAAACATGAGTTCCTTTTGTGGCTTGCAACAAAGATAGCAAGCAAAATACAGTTTTCTCCAGATATTGTTATCTGTCAGCAGAATGATATCACTGGCAGCGGCATCTCCTGACCTTTACAAATAGGAAGAGGCCAAACTTTAAAAGCGTTGAGTTCTTGTGTTTAACCCCTAAGCATCTCCAGTTAGAAACTGCAGTTAATCCTCGACCTAAGACTACGATTGAGCCCCACATTTCTGTTGCTAAATTAGAGGGTTATTAAGTGAGTTCTGCCCCCATTTTACAGCCTTTCTTTCCCCCATTGCGAAGCGAATCACTGCAGTTAGTAACAACTGTTCTTCTTAAGTTACTTCTTAAGTTAGTAACCCGAATGTGAAGTGAATCTGGCTTCTCCCATTGACTTTGCTGGTCAGAAAGTTACAAAAGGGGATCACGTAACCCCCGGGATGCTTCAAAGGTCATGACTATGAGTCGACTGCCAAGCGCCTGAATTTTGATCACGTGACCAACGGGGATGCTGCAATGATCGTATGAAAAACAATCCTAAGTCGTTTTTGTAACCCCAAATGGTCACTAAATGAACTGTTGTATACCAAGGACTACCTGTAGTTTATTTTAAAAAAAATACCTTTCTGAATCCTTGGAGAACCCTTCTGGATCAGTGGGACAGGGCTGAAATGGACTCCCTATTCAACAACGTCTCCTATTCCTGTCTCATAACGATAGGCTTAACTGGGAGCTGTGACCAGGATTCTTGATGAATAAACCTTGGCTTCTATCTAACAAGCATCCAAGCATGCAGGTTCCTAAGATGCCCATTTTTTGGTATCTTAACAGCCAAGAGGAAAAGACCTCTATAGTTCAAACTTGGCTGTCCCCCGTCCCCATTCCTCTCTGAAAGAAAAATGAATAGAATAGACTTAGAATAGAATAGAATAGAATAGAATAGAATAGGAATAGGAATAGGAATAGGAATAGAATAGAATAGAATAGAATAGAATAGAATAGAATAGAATAGAATAGAATAGAATAGAATAGAATAGCTGGAAGGGACCTTGGAGGTCTTCTAGTCCAGCCCCCTGCTCAAGCTGGGGGCCCTATTCTATTTCAGATAAGTGGCTGTCCAGTCTCTTCTTAAAAACTTCCAGTGATAAATAGAATTAAAATTAGAATAGTGGAATGGAGGAGTGGAGTGGAGTGGAATGGAATGGAATGGAATGGAATGGAATGGAATAGAATAGAATAGAATAGAATAGAATAGAATAGAATAGAATAGAATAGAATAGAATAGAATAGAATAGCAGAGTTGGAAGGGACCTTGGAGGTCTTCTAGTCCAACCCCCTGCCTAGGCAGGAAACCCTACACCACTTCAGACAAATGGTTGTCCAACATCTTTTAAAAAAAACTTCCAGTGTTGTTCCACTGATTAATTGTTCTAACTGTCAAGAAATTTCTCCTTAGTTCTCGGTTGCTTCTCTCCTTGATTAGTTTCCATCTGTTGCTACATGTCCTGCCCTCAGGTGCTTTGGGGAATAGCTTGACTCCTTCTTTGTGGCAGCCCCTGAGATATTGGAAACAAGGCATATTTTCCCCCCAGAACAATTTAGACAGCCCATAACCCATCATCCTAAGGTAGAACCTTTTCTTTGTTTCTTCAAAGCTGGCAAGAGGAACAGCTGTGTGAAAGGGATACTGTAAATCCCGTGGGGGCCTTTGTCTAAGAGGGACCGAGAGCTTCCGTTCATTCCGTTCATTCAAGGGGGAAGTTGGAGAGGTCGTGCTGAAAGAAGACACAGGGGTGCTTCATTTTGGGGCTGACATGAAATGTTTTTTTACACCTGAATGAAATCATCTCCTCTGTGCACCTAATCGTGAACAAGGGATGGAGCTGAAGGCCTGCGAGGCAATTCCTCAAGCATGAGAAAAGGGAGAAAGCAGTTGTCATCCTCCATTCTTCATTTCAAAAAAAAGAAGCTCCGCTGAGTTCATTCGGTCTTTAGCATCTTACAACCAGTTTCTCTCTGTGTATTTTTTTTAAAACAGTGTTTGAAAGCAACCAAGCTGATTGGAGCTTTTGTCAGCCCAGCGGTCTCTCTGAAATTAATCCTGTCCGATCTCGGAAAATCACCCATGGCGTCTTACCTCACGATCCTGGCGGCGGTTATCCAGGGATCTCCCCGCCAAGTCTTGCAACCCCACTTGGTGTCCCTTGGCAACGCGCTGTGCAACCCTGAAGTCAGTCAACGGACGGAAGAGGTGAGGAGAAAACCCCAACTGAACGAAACAGGCCTCTTTAGTTTACTTTATTGTCATTGCACCTCGTACAGCGAAATCAAACACCATCTTCAGTGCACATCATGACCACGAAAATAAATGCACACACACACATCCTTCACACTCCACACATTGAACCGAAAACCCCCAACACCGCAACAACACTGCACTATACAGTAGAATTCAAAAGAGCTACTGCCCTGGGATAGAAGCTGTTTTTCAGCCTGTTTTTGTCCTTGTTTTTATTATTCTCTTGTACCGTCTGCCAGATGGTCATAGTTCAAAAAAAAAAAAGGGGTGCCCAGGGTGAGATGGATCTTTGAGAAGGTTTTGAACTTCCTTAAAGCAGCAGGAGCTGTAAAGCTCTTCCAAAGAGGGGAGAGGGCAACCAATTTTTCAGTTCCATAGACGTCTTTTCTCTGAAGTTTGTTTAGCACCTTTAGCTTGTAACTTTGGTCGTGAAATGAACTGTTGTAAGTCAAGGACTGCCTTGTAGCACACTCGGAGGTTGACCACTTTCGAAGCTGCGGGCACCACCCTCACAGGACTCCCACATTTTATGAGATCGCCAGGCCTTGGGAGGTGTTATAATCTCATTCCCAAATCTTAGCCTCTCACAAGAGGTTTAAAAGAAATTGTGGGATTTGGTCCATTAAACCCACCCACCCACCCCCTTTTTTTTTTTTTTTAAGTAATGCTTGTCTCCAGAGGAACTCTGTATAAGTATGACAGACGTTTTTACCTCTGCAGGTACATTGTTGAAAAGTTCCTTTGGAGATGGGAGAGGAAGAGGCAGATAGGTTTTCCTTGGCTACGAACAGCCCACACTGGATCGCTTGAGCAAGCAGAGCGAACCAGGAAGGGAAATTCCATTTCTGTCTTCTGGGAAGCATGGCATCATGGTTTCTTTTTGATGTTTTTGGTAGGTCTTTTATCTGGAGCAGCTGCTTTGCTGTGTGGAAAGTCTCATTGAGCTGTGCCAGGAAGACTGCAAAGAAATAAGCCTCCAGCTCACCAAGGTTTTGGTGACCATCATGGCAATACCAACCGCTGGGCATTTACATGTAAAGGTAACAACCCTGAATGCCAGTCTGCTTAAGGTTCTTTTGTTGCAGGGTGTGATTCGACATCTGGAATGAGCTCTTACATTAATCTTCGCCTTTTCGCATTCCCAGAATTGATTAGCAGAAGCTACTTGAATTAAAAAAAAAAAATAGCCACACATATGCAAATTACTGGGCTAGCAATGCTGAGTCTGCATTTAGATTCCTGGTCCTATAAAGCATTTCCTTTACCATAAACCTTCTAACAAATCAGTATTTTGCCTCACGGATAACAGCTAAGGACACTTTCAGTCATGTCCTCAGCCAGATCTGGCCCTCTAATTTCTTTGTAATTGGGATGCCAGGTGGAGAATTAGGTTTTCATTTTCCTTCATGCAATGCATGTGGTGTAGCCCTGAGCTTTGGCATTCCTCTAAGCTGTCAGATAAAAAGCTGAACATCAAAATTGGAGTCACTATCTGTTGTGGCCTGCCAGTGGCCAGCTGAGCTGGCAGGAGACTCAGACAGTAAGGAGGTTGGGGAGGGACATGGGCCAGTCCTGGAGTCTGATGAGGGCTCTGCGTCGGAGGCAGAGATGGGGCCAGGGCCGTCTGACAGTTATCAGCTGCCTTCGGAGTCGGAGATCAGTAGGGCAGAAGAACAGCTGGAGCCTGTTCCCAGTGTGCGCATGCACAGAGCTGCCAGGAGAAGGGAACAGTTAAGGAACAAGGGTCGACTCGGGAGTAAGGGCACAGTGGGCGGTGAATGGCCCCTCCCAGAGGGAATAAAGAGGAGCAAAAGGGGAGTGGGATTTGCAGGAGACAATTAGTTCAATTCATTCGGGTGAAGATCTGCTCCTGACTTCTTGCCAAGTAATTTCTGCTACAGTCTGGCATTTGGAAGATATCGGCCTGGCAGCTCTCCAAGCCTGATCAAGGTCTGTAGTTGTGAAATCTCATGAAAGACTCTTTGGCGGGGCTTTGCTGGAGAGGAATTCCCTTTAACCTAAATAAAAAGGGTTTAACGGGACGAGAAGCCTGCTTCATTATCTTGGGAAGCCCAGGCCAGAACACTATCGGCTAATTACATCCTGGATCATGTCTTGAGTTCAGATTTCAAAAGTTAACCCCCAAAGCTGACACAGGGTAGAGATGCCCATAGCCCAAATCAAAGCAGCACCTCAGAATTAGAGTTACTCCCTTAGTATAGGTAGTCCTCGACTTACAACCGTTCATTTAGTGACAGTTCAAAGTTACAACACCACTGGGGAAAAAAGTGACCTGTGACCATTTTTCATACTTACGACCCACTGCAGCATCTCCACAGTCAACGTGATCGAATTTATGAGTTGACAATTCGAATGCTTGGCAGTGGACTCATATTTATGACGGTTGCAGCGTCCCCGCATCATGACAAGCAAAGTCAGTGGGGAAGGCAGATTCACTTTAATAACCACGTCAATGGTTAACAACAGCAATGGTTCCCTTAACAACTGTGCCAAGAAAGGTCGGAAAATGGGGTAAAACTCACTTAAAAAACGTTTCACTTAGCGACAGAAATTCTGGGCTCAACTGTGGCCTTAAATCAAGGATGATCTGTATGTAGTCCAGTGAATCAATATAGCCTAGGTGTATCGGGCTTTGCAAAACCAGGAGCAAATCAGTTGTAATTTAGATTGGCATTTTGATTCTACTTCACTCTCTCCAGATTCTTGGCCCTTTCCAGGGTCAGGGAAGAAAAATCCTTTTTCTCTCAGTATTTTCTTCGGTACTTGCCCTTTTCACCTCCCCCCCCCACCCCCCCAATGCTGAGTTTTAAAAGTTTGAGTCACCCTTTTAAAATTGGAGGCCAGCACCTGAGATGCCTCTGATAATGGATGTCTGCCCCCACCCCCTTGCTTATGACTATCAATGATGCTATGAATCACTTTCTTCTCCCATCAAACTGCAAATAAATCAGGCTGCCATCTTTTCACGGAAACTCTTCGGTGGCCTACACAAACTTTGCTCCCAGACTCACTCCTTCGTTTAAGGGCTATTCGGCTTCCTGTTCGGTTGCTTCTAGGCACAATAAACTACCTTGAGATTTACAGCTCTTTGCCACCGACAGGCAATTTCTCTCTCCACCCCCCCCACCCCCCCCCAGCCATAATTTTTAAGTTTTAAAACTGTAAAATCGAACGCAGGTTAACGTTCATAGTATTTTATGCACACACACACAAAAAATAGGGTCAAAAGGGTACTTTGCCTTGTGGAATCCGGATGCCTAGACTTGTTTAGGAAGAAGAGAATCTGAGCATTTGGTCTTAGGATGCTGATTTTTTTTTTAAAGATTCCTGGATAAATCTGGTTTAAAGGAAAGGAAGTTCATTAGGCAAGTCCTAAATCGCTAAAAGCATTCAAATAGGCATTCACCGGAAAGAAACACACCCACCCCCAAAAAGGGGAATTGTTGGACCAGATCACTGATTTAGTACCACAAGCATCTCCTATATTTTCTTTGGAGGCAGATAATAATAAGGCTTCAGAGGGAAGGTGGATAGGCCTCATACAGATGTGTGTTTCCCAGGATGTATCCTGTAAGCGATTGACAAATCAAATAAATACTAAATACTAAAATGCGGCTGCTTTAAGAGACTCCCAACTGAGCATCTGGCATGTTCCAATGGCCAGTTCTCTTTCGATTCCAAAGCACCGCGGAGGCCAAATGTTTGTCACTATCCATCTACAAGTATTCCTCGACATACAGCAGTTTGTTTAGTGACCAAAGTTCTTCTCCTTGTGCCCTATCCGTCATCGGACGTTGGCGATCCTATTTTTATTCACATCCACATGAAAAAGGGCTGTTGAGTTTTGTCCGAAACGGTCCTTTCGATTTTGAAGCCATAATGCTCTCCTTCTGCCCGGACCTTGTTTGCCTTCCATCTTTCCCTGGAGGATTAAGTGAAGGATGCTGTATTTTTCTGGTAATCCTTCAATAGTGAGGCCTAAATAGAGTCTCACTTTTCAGCACGCAGGTATTAACAAGATATCATTACTACTTCTTCTTCTTCTTCTTCTTCTTCTTCTTCTTCTTCTTCTTCTTCTTCCCCTTCTCCTTCTCCTTCTCCTTCTCCTTCTCCTTCTCCTCCTCCTCCTCCTCCTCCTCCTCCTCCTCCTCCTCCTCCTCCTCCTCCCATATCCATCATCAGATGTTGGCAATCATGTTGGCGATCCTGTTTTTATCAACAGCCACACAAAACATTGCTGTTGAGTTTTGTCTAAGCCAATCCCTTCGATTTTGAAGCCATGAAGTTCTTCTGCCTGGACCTCATTTGCCTTTGATCTTTCCTTGGGAGGATTTAAGTGAAAGATGCCATAATTTTCCCGATGTTGCATCCCATGTCCCAAATATTCTAACTGTCGCTTTCGTTCCAAGTTACAACCCTGGAAAAAAAGGAAGACCGTTTTTCACAGTCGAAAAACGTTTTCCAGCATCCCCCGTGATCACGATATCAAAATTCAGACGGTTGGCAACTGGTTCGCATTTATGGCCGCCGCTGTGCCCGAGGTCAGGTGATTCCCTTTTGCGACCTCCTGACGGGCAACGTCAACGGGGGAAGCCAGATTCACTTAACAACCGTGTTGCTCGCTTATCAACCGCAGTGATTCACTTAACAGCTGAGGCAAGAAAGGTTGTAAACCCAGGGGGCAAAATTCCCTTAACGGACGTCTCACTTAGCAACAGGAATGTTGGGCCCAGTTGTGGTCGTAAGCCGAGGGCTTCCCCGCGTTGATTCTCCCTGCCTCTGCCCCATTCCTACAGTTGGAGGACGCGATGAGTGCGTTGGCTGAGGTCCAGCACATTCGGGATGTCACTGGCTTATACAAGCAGCACATCTCCCAGCTGATGGAATGGCTCTCCTCAACCCACGACGGCTGGAGCTGCTGCTCCCCCGAAATCCTGCAGTTGGATGTCATTGCTACTCAGTCAGGTGAGAAGGCTTGGAAGCGGGCAGGGGTTGGACCTCTCCGCTCTGGGATTCCTGGACCGGAGAGATACGAAGGCAGCTTTATTTATCTATTTAGTAAGAAAAATGTTATTTGGCTGCCCAACTTAACTCACGGTGACTCCATGTGACCTTACAAAGGTAAAGCCCCAGTATAAAACCCAAGAAAACCACAACCTCCCTAGTGACAACAGTCCGACCAGCCACTCGATGGGCTCAGGGCTGGGCTTAAAAAAATGTTAACAACGCGGTTCTCTTCCCGGTTGCCGGGTGGGCGTGGCCAGGGTGGGCGTGGCCTAGTCGGCCTCCTGCAGCACGGCAGGGAAGGGGGTCGTTTTTGCCCTCCCCGGGCTCCGGAGGCTCTCTGGAAGCTGGAAACGGGCCCATTTCGGGCCTTTCCAAACTTCTAGGAGGGGCGTTTTTTGCCCTCCCTGAACCACCACACGCGCCCGGCACTTGACCTGCGTCCAAAACGGGCCATGTGGGGACTCCTGAAAGGGGTGGGTGAGGCCAGCCAGGAGTGGGATTTGAGGGTTCTCCCAGCTGCACAGAACCTTAACTAGGGGCTCTCCCGAACCCCTGCAAGCCCCCAGCAGCCCATCCCTGGATGGTCTCTCTATCCCTTTGGGATCCCCGCATCCATTGGCAGAACCAGGTCTTCCGGGTCTTACGAAAGAGTATCAAAGTGGGGCCAGTCGTCTCTCCAGAGGGGTGGTGTTCCACAGGGAGAGACCCCAGAGAAGGTTGGAGGTGCCTAGCTTACTCTTGAAGCCGTTTGCTAACTCTTCTGTTAAATGGGACAACGCAGTCGTTTATTTCGTCCTAGCAAGGCTGCTCACCCAGAAGCCTGTTCATGATTCAGCTTATTCAACTAAGATTTGACTGCCAGAATTGAACCCTCTTTAGGGGGTCACTTCTTTCAGAGGCTAACTTCATTTGATACAAAACTCCACTGTTTCCACTTTCTCTTCCTAGGGCCTGTGATTGCTGAAGTCCTGAAGGATTTCATTTCCATCCTTAAAACCTGCCTTCAGACTTCCAGGGACCCCCGGATGCGCCTGAAGTTATTTTCTATTTTATCCCAATTGCTTCAGAACCCAGGCGAGACAGTCAACTCAAAAGGGTAAGCCTGGTTTCATATCTTTTAGATCCGTGTCTGTCAACCTGGCCGGCTTTTTTTTTTAAAGATGTGTGGACTTCAGTTCCCAGAATGCCCCAGCCAGCGGTTCTGGGAACTGGACTCCACACCTCTTAAAAGTCAGCCAGGTTGGCAAAACGCTGCTTTAGACATTTTTCCCCCGTTGGATTTTGCATTTGATGTCTAAAGACGAGATGTAAATTAGTTTTTTCACAGTTATAAGAATCTCAGGCAAATGGGATTGAGTCCCAGGTAAGAGCCAGTTAAAGAAAGCTACAATTTTTATTACAGCTTTATTTCATTATTGCCCAAAATAGAGCTGTGGTGGCGCAATGGTTAGAATGCAAGTACTGCAGGCTACTTCTGCCCACTGCCGGCTGCAAGCAGTTTGGCAATTCGAATCTCAGCAGGCTCAAGGTCAACTCGGCCTTCCGTCCTTCGGAGGTGGGTCAAAGGAGGAACCAGATTGTTGGGGGGCAAGAGGCTGACTCTGTAAACTGCTTAGAGAGGGCTGTAAAAGCACTACGAAGTGGTTAACAGATAATTAGAGTTGGAAGGGACCTTGTAGGTCATCTAGTCCAACCCCCCGCCCAAGCGGGAGACCCTACACCATTTCTGACAAATGGCAGTCCAATTTCTTCTTGGAAGTCTCAAGTAATGGTGCTCCCACAACTTCCGAGGGCAACTTCTGTTCCATGGGTGGATTGTTCTCACTGTCAGAAAGTTTCTCCTTATTTCCAGGTTGAATCTCTCCTTGTTCAGTTTCCATCCATTATTCCTGGTCTGGCCTACAGGCGCTTTAGAAAACAGCTTGACCCCTTTCTCCTCTCTGTGGCAGCCCCTCAGATATTGGAAGACTGCTATCATGCCTCTCCTGGTCCTTCTCTTCACTAGACTAGCCAAGCCCAGTTCCTGTAACCATTCTTCATGTTTTAGTCTCCAGTCCCCTCATCATCCTGGTTATATAAGTCTAAGTGTTAGTGCTAAAATCACTTTGTGTGAGATGGACGGCTCTACAAATTTGAGGAATAAATAAATCAATAACAAAGCAGCCTGATAGAAAGGAGAAAATTATGCCAGAAGAATGGGTTGTCCTAAGGAGAGTAGAAGCCTAGAAACGTCCAGGTGGCACCGTCCAAACCTTGTCAACAGAGTTCAGCTTAATGTTGATTTTACCACCCAGGTTCTGTTTATGATTTCAGATCCGCGCTTGCGACTGTGCAAGCTTCTTATGTAGAAAAGGTGTTCCTAAAACTTTCAGCTTTGGTGGGATATTTTCTCTCTCTCTTCAGGAACATTTCCTCTCTAGAGTTTGGCTAAAATGAAAGAAAGCCGGGGTGCTCTGAATCTGCTCTGGTTGAAGAGCCCTGCCCCTAGTTTGAAGTTCCTTGCTGCACGAGGCAGGCACACACACACACACACACACACGTGTTGCAATCTTATTGCATAAGGAGACTTTTGAAATATCTTTCTGGCCACCAAGCCAACTAGGTCCTGGAGGCAGGATGGATTAATGAGGGGAGAGACATCTGAAATAGGATGGATTTGACTCTGAGGAAAGACAAAAGACGCCGGAGGCAGGAGAAGGGAGAGCATTTTCAGAAGATACTTTTCTTCCAATTTTTTTTTTTTTTTTAAAAATGGCACTTTTTAAACGTGATTTGCTTTCCCGGAAGACATTCCAAAGTGAGTGGTTCTTGTAAAGCCCCCCTTTTGTGGTTTTGACACATTTTATTTAAGGGATTAAAACAACCCATTACGGGGGGCGGGGGGGGGAGGAAATATGTGAAGAGTTCCCATGGGTCATTTAGCCCAGACCACCTTGAAGCCAAAACCGGAGCCTGAAATCGCTTGGAAGAAGAAAACAGCTGTGTAGGTTTTCACAGGGAACAAAAATAATAGTGAATGGAGTAAATAGTCTTCTTTTGAAAAGTTGGTTCAGGTTGATTACGTTTCCGGTCTGCATGGTGGTTCTCCGAGGAGATTGCAAAGCACGATAACTATCTGGCTAAAAAAACCAAAATGGCATTGTGATGTACCGTTTTGTGCCTTTATATTTTGCGTGCTGTGTAAGAAAAAAGGACAGGGATACGTTTTCAGAGCATGCAAATCAATCCATCCCTTGCATCATAAGGGCCACGTGCCAGCCTTTATTTAAACATGCCCAATAGATTGCAATATTTTTCGGAAGCTTGAAAACAGGTCACGAACTCCAGAAGGCTTCCCTCCGGAATTGCAACCTGTCCCATAATTGGGACATTATACAGGAAATACGATAACTCTCCTAATATCTATACAATTGTTTTGTCCATGGTGCTTTCTTCCAAACGTGGGAGAAATTTCCTAACAGTGAGTACAATTAACCAGCAGAACAACTTGCCACCAGAAGTTGTGGGTGCCCCATCACTGGAGGCTTTTAAGAAGAGCCTGGACAGTCACTTGTCTGAAATGGTATTGTGTCTCCCACTTGAGCAGGAGGCTGGACTAGAAGACCTCCAAGGTCCCTTCCAACTCTGCTCTTCTAACAATGAGAGGCATTTAGTTAGCCATCTGGGAGCAAAGCCATCCTGGCTTTTATGGTATGATTTTATTGAGTGTAGAGCTGTCATCCTTTTGGCAGCTGGTTCTTACATGCCACCTGCTGGAAGAGGAGAGCATGTAGAATAGGGGTCTCCAACTCTATAAGCCAAGCCACGCATTCAGTATAAAAAGAGTGCCATCCATAATGGTCAACTGCTGTCTTCACGTTAATTTACTGCCAAAGCGACCCAAAAAAAATGGCCAATCCCGCAATCTTTGGGTAGCAGAAGACCAGCAAAATCATTTTTCCAGGCAGTGTTAGATTGGGTCCTTCATCGAAAGGCAGGCAAGAAATCGATTCCTAATCGGGATCAACATCTATTCCAAATGAAAACACATCCTTGAAAAGCCATCTTTGTTTAACCAAAGGTCGCCATTTACAAAATGGGGGAATGCTGAAAGAACTTCTTTCAAGACCCAAGCAAAGTTGCATTATAAATTATTTACGTGTATTCCTGGGACTATTTTAGAAATGAGATATTTCTAAATGTATAATGAATAAATAATGCACCTCGTACAAGCTCTTGTCAGAACGAGGAGATTTATTGCATCATTCCTACCATCTGAGTATTGACTTCAGCATTTCTCCCCCCTGTGATCAAGGCTGAAATTGTCCCGTGGGGAGAGAGGATCTGAATAGTGACCTTGTGTCCTAGGAAAATAGGAAGGTTGTCCTCAGTGGAGCAAGAAAGAACATCCAGTTTAATTCGGTCGGTTGAGCATTGATATTGTTCAGTTGCTATATTTATTAGCTCCGTATTTGGAACTTTCTCCAGACGTCCCTTCTAAGACTGAAGGCACCATAAGAAAGATCTGTCCTCCCTGACTTGGAACATCGGAAAAATTCTGCTTCTTAACTGAATCACGTCCTGCTGGAAGCTTGGCAAGCTTTGTCGGTTCATCAAAAGCGGATTTTACCTGCAGCAAATGTATTTTTACCAGAGAGAGAGAGAAAGAGAGAGAGAGAGAGAGAGAGAGAGAGAAAGAGAGAGAGACTTGGACAGAGAGAAAAAGAGAGATAGAGACGTTTGAGACAGAGAGACAAAAACAGACAGAGAAAAAGAAAGAGAACCAGAGACATTTGAGACAGAGAGAGAGACAGAAAGAGGGAGACAGAAAAAGAGAAAGAAAGAGAGAGAGAGACATTGGAGACAGAGACAGAAAGAGGCAGAGAAAAAGAAAGAAAAAGTGAGACAGATGTTTGAGAGAGAGAGAGACAGAGAAAAAGAGAGAGAGAAAAAGAAAGAGAGAGACTTAGAAAGAGAGACAGAAAGAAATAGAAAAGGAGAGAATCAGAGACGTTTGAGACAGAGACAGAAAGAGAGAAACAAAGAAAGAGAGAGAGAGAGACTTAGAAAGAGAGACAGAGACGTTTGAGACAGAGAAAAAGAAAGAGAGAGAGAGAGACAGAAAATGAGAGAAAGAAAAAGAGAGAGAAAGAAAGAGACAGATGTTTGAGACAAAGAGACAGAAAGAAAGAGAGACGTTTGAGATAGAGACAGAGAAAAAGAGAGAAAGAGAGAAAAAGAGAGACTTAGAGAGACAAAGAAATAGGTAAAGAGAGAGAGAATCAGACGTTTGAGACAGAGACAGAAAGAGAAACAAAGAAAGAGAGAGAGACTTAGAAAGAGAGACAGAGACGTTTGAGACAGACAGAAAGAGAAAGAGAGAGACAGACGTTTGAGAGCGAGAGAGACAGAAAAAGAGAGAAAGAGAAAAGAGAGAGAGAGAGAGAGAAAGAAAGAGACAGAAAGAAAGAGAGACGTTTGAGACAGAGTGACAGAAGGAGACAGAAAAAGAGAGAGAGACACTTAGAGAAAGAGACAGGGACATTTGAGACAGAGACAGAAAGAGACATAGAAAAAGAAAGAGAGAGAGAGAGAGAGACAGAGACGTTAGAGGCCAGCTGCTAAGAAACGTGTGGGATAAGCTCAAAATGAAAATTAAACTGATTTACAGGTAGTCCTCAACTCACAACTGTTCATTTAGTGGCCATTCAAAGTTTTTCGCACCTACAACGGTGGCACGTGATCAGAATTCAGACATTCAGCAACTGATTCACCTTTCTGACAAGCCGACCGTTTTACCAACTTAAGCAACTGCAGCGATTCCCTTAACAACTCTTTCAAGGAAAGTCATAAAATGGGGCAGGGGTGGGGGGGAATTCACTTAACAGACGGTCTCGCTTGGCAACCAATATTTTAGGCTCCGCTGGGGTCATAACCCGAGGGCTACCTGTGTGCACCTCATGGCGCTTTTAATCAATGCGATTAATATACACACCATTCATAATCTCAGCCCTCCTTTCCTGTTCAGGAGCATCCTTTGTGGCCGCCGGCCCTGGGACCCCTCCCGATAAGATACTTTTAAACCGAAAACTTCTTCAGGTTAACCTGGGGTGGGTCCAACCTGAGAGTCAGGGGTCCAGGAAGAGGAAAGGGGTTTTTCTTCCTCCTTCCACTCTTCCTGAAATATTGCTTCTGGAAAGTCCATTTGCTCCCCTTCCCCTAAAAAAAATCCAAAGTAATGAAATATTGTTAACGTATCCTGTCATCAATGAGGATTTTCGTTTCCCCCCCCCCCCCCTTCCCCAACCTCCCCGTTTTCTTGTTCCCGCACCCTTCTTCCTGTTCGGGCTCTCTTGTTTTCCAGAGTCTAAAAATGTGCCTTTTCATCCTCCCTGTCATTCCAGCACGTTTGCACAAAGCTTTTTCATTCGGCTCCTCTTTTGTTTTTGGCTCCAGGCAGTTCGGTAACTACCTTGAGATCGTGATAAAAGACATCCTGTCTCCTAATCTCCAGTGGCAGGCGGGAAGAACAGCAGCTGCCATCCGCACCACGGCTGTGGCTTGCCTCTGGGCGCTGATTTACAGCGAACTGCTCTCTCCAGAAGAGGTAAAATGTCCTGTGCCCCCACCTCAAACACCGCTCCTTCCCCACAAACATCACATCAGATCAGCCTCAGTGAAAACCCAGCAAGGAAACACACTGTCACCTCGAAATGCAGGTCAGCGCTACAAGCTGTGCTTCGTCTTAATGCTGCTCCGGGTTGAATCTAGCCATCTAGAATAGGGGTGTCCAACCTTGGCGACTTTAAGACTTGTGCACTTCAACTCCCAGAATTCCCCAGCCAGCAACC
>NW_020719203.1:0-14984 GCF_900518725.1 Notechis scutatus
TCTTGCCACAGGTGTTAAATGAATCATTAAATGTTAAGCTTAGTAACGTGATTGTTAAATGGATCTGGTTTCCCCATGGATTTTGTTTGTCAGAAGGTCTCAAAAGGGACCATAAATGCAATCATCATAAATACGACTCAATTGCCAAGTATCCAAATTTTAATCACATAACCATGGGGATGCTGCACTGGTTATAAGTGTGAAAAAATGGTCATCGGTCCCTTTTTTTCAGTGCCGTTGTAACATTGAACAGTCATTAAATGAATTAAGTTGAGGATTACCTGTACTGATTTATTTTTCTAGGTGTTTTACACTATCTGAGCCTGCCCTGGTTTTGACTCCTGTATTTTTAATTTTCGGCCCACGTTTTTCTCATTTTTTCTTCCATCTTCCATCTTCCCTCTCCATCCCCTTTCTCCATTTCCCATGGGCTATTTATGTTTCAGTATGCTATTCATATCCAATTTCATTTTTAGAAACAGACGAGCCTCTATTTATATATTTATTTCTTCTTTCTCTATCCTTGAACTTCCCTCCCCGATTCTCCTCTTTTTCACTCTTCACTGTTATTCTAATATTCCTCAACTTCACCAAATCTTTTCCCGTGACACTTAACAGGGAGTTAAGAGATTGAGTCACTCAGGCTGAGCCCAATTAAAACTGACTGACTGGCTGGCTGGCATTGTTTGAATTTCTTTTTCCTTATTAAGTACCTATCACTCAATAAATATTGTGAATTCTCATCTCCGGCTCTTCCCTTAATTAATGCTAATTTCTGGATCTCGTGACATCATAAGGGTAATACATATTTGGTTCTACACATCCTAACAGCAGCTAGGATGGCATATGCACAATGTTGGAAGAACCCAGAAACCCCCACAGACAATATTATAATAATAATACAAAAAATTCTGGAATGTGCAGAGATGGATAGGTTAACCCTAAAAATTAAAGGAAAATGAGATTTGGACTATTTCATAACATGGGAACTATTCTATAAATGATCAAATGACAAATATTGAGATTAGAGGAGTGGAATTAGGTGAAATATGGTTTATAGGAGAAAGAAAAACAGATGAGTAAATATTTCTGGCGGTTATATAATTGATCCTATAATGGAAGATAATATATGTTATAATATGATTGATGTTATTGCATATTTGTTTATGTATTACCACATATTTGTTTATATATATATATGATCATAATGATGATGATGATGATGTTTGTATGTTAACACCTTGAACACCTAGAGAGCACATTGCTCAACATAGAAAGGAAATGTATGATATAAAACAATAAAAAAAAATATTTCAAAACCCAAAAAAGAAATAACCCATCCAGATGTTCCTATATAAATTCCCCTCCATGGTTGGCATTGTTTTATCGATTTCAAGGTACAAGAAATGCATTTAAACTTGCACTAAAATGTTGTACAGAGGAAAAGGGCACAGTGAGACATGAAATACATGGCTACATGTATTTGCTGATTCCAATTTTTATTTTTATATTAAATGAAGTTCCATTACCCTTTGTTCTGCCCACACATGCCGATGATTGTCAGCAACCCTGTTCATCTTCCTGAGGGGGAAAATGCACCTCTTCACTGTACAGTTTTTTTCTCAGCTGTCTGGAGACCAGGGGAGAAATGCAATAACACGCATCAATGTGCACAGCCATAACAGCTCCTGAGGAAAAGCAGAATGTGGGAGGACACCAAGGCTAAGGTGCCAGGACTCAACCCTCAGGCCATGGTAGAATCATTTTCTACTACTTCCAAGCAGTATCAGTCTCCAAAGCAAGGACCAGCCACTTCTCCTGAAAGAAGACCGTGTCCAGTTTGGGATTTGGGTCCTATTTCTTGCCATTTACGTGCATGCATCCAAACTAAACTGTGTTGTTTCTCTGTGTCATATATAATAATAGATGGGGGTAGATGCATAATTTTGTAAGTATGCATGTATGTATTTATTCTGTCGTGGTTATGTGGTGTATATTGGAGGTGGTGACCTTTCAGAGCAGTATGCAATAAAATTTCATTTTAATGTATGCCAATTAGCATGAATTCAAAGTGACAATAAAGTTATTGTAAGCTTCAGTCTAAGTCTATTTCTTGCCCTGACAGAATAAGGGCATAACGATGTTGGAAGGAACCGTGGAGGTCTTCTAATCCAACCTCCTGCTTGAGTAAGGGTCTCTATATCATTTCAGACAAATGGTTGTCCGATCTCTTCTTAAAAACCTCCAATGATGGAGAATCCACAATTTCTGGAGGCAAGCTGTTCCACTGGTTAATCATTCTCACTTTTAGGAAGTTTCTCCTTACTTCTAGGTTCTCTCCTTGAATAGTTTCTATCCAGTGCTTCTTGTCCTGTCTTCACATGCTTTGAAGAACAGCTTGTCTCACTCTTCTTTATGGCAGCCCCTCAAATATTGGAAGACTGCTATTGTTCACCCCTAGTCCTTCTATTCATTCATTCATTCATTCATTCATTCATTCATTCATTCATTCCATGTTTTTGCCCCCAGTCCAGTCAAGCCTCCAGATCTCTGAGAGTTTTGGGGGTAAGGTTTAGTTGAGCCCACTTCAGTACAGACAATCCTCATCTTACAACTGTTTGTTTAGTGAGCATTTCAAGTTACAGTGGCATTGCAAAAAAAAGAGTGACATATGACCATTTCAACACTTAAACCATTGCACTATCCCCATGCCCATGGGATCAAAATTTGGACATTTGGCCACTGGCATGTACTTATGACAGTTGCAGTGTCCCGGGGGGGGGGCATGCGATCCCCTTTTGCGACCTTCTGAGAAGCCACATTCACTTAACGACTGTGTTACTAACTTAACAGCTGCAGTGATTCGCTTACTATCAGCGGCGAGAAAGGTTGTAAAATGGGACACGTGCAGCATATAAAAAGTGTATCAAAATATAAAACGTCAGAGTGCTGAATTCTTTTTAAAACATGCAGTAGAAGTGATGAACAAAACTATGAATAAAATTAAATCAGGTATCAGCAGTTACTGGGGTGGCTAAACCTCTGGCCAGGTAGCTAGCAGATTTTAACAGATCAACAGAGTTAGAAGGGACCTTGTAACAGTGGTGAAATGCTGTCAGTTTGGTCCGCTTCGGCCAAACTGGTACGGAAAAAACAAGCTCTGATGATCAACTGAGAGGAGAAAGAAGAGAAAAGTGCAGGATCAGCCCTCCCACCCACCCCTGCATTTTTCTGTTCTTTATCCTCACAGCTGGTTGGCATGGCAGAGCCTCAGCTGGTGTTTGGAAAGCTGTGTGTGCGCACGTGCTTGAAGTGTGCGACCACCGAATTGGTAGGGAAACTGGTAGAATCCCACCAATGCCTTATAGGTCGTCTAGTTCAATCCCTGTTCTGCTTATTATGCTCTGGATGGGTATAAAGCAGACAGAGCAACTCCACAAAGCATCCATACAAAGTCTTTTTTATTGGTTCATCAGGCATCCTTATCAACTCACAGTTATGATGAGGTTCTTCTTAATGTCCAATCCTTTGCATATCTGCATTATGGTGTAGGAAGATAATAAACTCTCATCCCCATGATGATTGAATCAGCTGCATGGTAATGGATTCAGGCAAGAGTGAGGGAGCCTCCCCCAACCCAACAAGGGTCAATTTAGTGACCAATCAGGATTACAGATGTGACAACAAGACATGGACTACATTTCCCAGGATACCTTAACTATATTTACCATGATGCATTCCCTTAAGAGAACAGCACTCAATTCCTAATTAACTATCCCAAATCCCATTAACTCTAAACTGTCTGGACAGCATAATCCTCCACTCAAGTAGGAAACCCTACACCATTTTTGACAGATGGGCAATCCAGTCTCTTCTTGAAAGCCTCCAGTGATGAAGCTCCCACAACTTCTGAAGCCAAGCTGTTCCATTGGTTGACTGTTCTCACTGTCAGAAAGTTTCTCCTTATTTCCGGGTTGAATTTCTCCTTGTTCAGTTTCCATCCATTATTCCTTGTCTGGCCTCCAGGTGCCTTGGAAAATAGCTTGACCCCTTCCTCCTCCCTGTGGCAGCCCCTCAAATATTGGAACACTTGCTATCATGTCTCCCCTGGTTCTTCTCTTCACTAGATTGTTTAGCCATTGGGTAGCACTGCCCTTGAAGTGATATATTTCATGCAGGATGTTCCTACAGTCACAGTTAGGATTATCAACCAATCCCCACTGAGGTGGAATATAGACTAGCCACCTGGTGGTGTATCTGGGCAACGTGACTTTGTCTACACATTCTGGCTATTGGACCTCACAAGGATCTCCCAGCAAGAAGAAGCAGGATGAACATCCTTTGCTGATTGCCCCAAACAATTTATGCAGGGGAATAAAAATAATAATGAGGGGCATGGCCTTCATGAAGCAGAAAGGGACGGGAAGAAAAACATGGAGGCAGGCCTGTCATATCTTGCAGCTCCAAAGAATCTCTCTCTCTCTCTCTCTCTCTCTCTCTCTCTCTCTCTCTCTCTCTCACACACACACACACACACACACACACACACACACACATGCACACACAAATGCCAACTATATTCATCTCCATGGGTACTGTAACAATACATAATTATTTTCATTTGTTAGTCATCAGTTGTAACCGAGAACTGTGTTCCTTAAAAAACTGGGTTTTTAAGGTTTTAGCAGAAGATTCCAAAATATTTGTGAGGAAAGCGGTACCCTTTCAAGCCTTCTTTTCATATGTACGTGCATCTCCAGACACATAAGGCACAAATTATTATATATTTTTTAAAAATGCTGGAATTCACACAATAATTACTGAATCTATTTTTGACAAAACTCTTAAGTGGCTTTTTCTATCAAAGATCTTATAGTCCAACTTCTGGTCAAACAAAAGACCCTATATCCATGATGGCGAACCTATGGCACGCATGTCACAGGTGGCACGCAGAGACATTTTTGCTGGTACGCAAGCCACAGGCAAACTTACCTCGCTGTGCAGGCGCATGCATCCCTGCTGATTTTCAGCCTGTTTCAGGCCTTATTTGGCCTCCCAGAGGCTTGCAAGTCAAAAAATAGGCCAGTTTCATCACTTCCTGTATTTCCGGAAATACCAGAAGTGATTAAACGGGCCCATTTTTCATCCTGCAAAGTCTGCAGAAGCTTTGCTCAAGCCTTTGGGAAGCCGAAAATGGCCTCAAACGGGCCAAAAATCAGCTGGGAGGCACAGTACAGGTAAGGGGGCAGCCGTGGGGGAGGGATTGCGCATGCATGTGCAGGGGGCATGGGGGGGTTACACACATTGCCTTCTGGGTGCTGGCACACAAGCGCAAGCACGCACATAATGTTTGGAACAGGAGCCCAAAAGGGTTAGCCACCACTGCCCTATATCATTTCAGACAAACGGTTGTCCAATCTTTCCTTAAAAACCTCCAGTGATGGAGCATCCACCACTTCTGAAGGCAAGCCGTTCCATCACTGATTTATCATTCTAACAGTCAGGACAGTTCTAGGTTGGTTCTCTCCTTGATAAGTTTCCATCCATTCTTCTTGCCTTGCCTTCAGGTGCTTCGGAAAATAGCTTGACTCCCTCTTCTTTGGGGTAGCCCATCGAATATTGGAAGACTGTTATCCTGTCATCCTTAGTCCTTCTTTTTGTTAAACTAGACATACCCAATTCTTGCAACCGTTTTTCATATGTTTTAGCTTTGAGTCCCCTAATTCTCTTTGTTGCTCTTCTCTGCACTCTTTCCAGATACTGAACATCTTTTTATATTGTGGTGACCAAAACTGGATGCAGTATTCCAAGTGTGAGCTTACCAAGACATTATAAAGTAGTACATCTTGTAGACCCAAACTCTAAGCATTGCTCATGAAAAAAAACAACTGTTTTGACCTTCAGAGAGAAGCCAGGGATCGTTGGTTTGAGTGACGTCTCAATGGCAAAGGGGAAATTGGGGTGCCAAGTCCAGGAGCAGCTCCTCTATTAAGCCCAAGAGAAACCATGCACACCCAGGTTCCTTTAATCCAGGGATTTAATCAAAAAACATAACATGCATTACCTCGAGAAGTCAAGAGAGGCATTGGATTAATATTCCTCATTTCTGCACCTCTGCAGCAAAACAGAGAACGCAAAGCTATTTCTTCAGGGTGGAAAAACCTCCTTTTGTTCTTCGCCAGTCAGTTATGGAAGCCAAGGAGATGAGAAAAGGATTTGGGATTATTGATTTCTCTTTCCAGAACAACAGATCAAGGTACCAGGGGAAATTGTTGGAGGGGAGAGATGCTTTTATTTCGTTTGCATCAAGAAAAAAAATATATTTAAGATGAATTATGCTTTGCCAATACCTGTTTTTTTTTTTTAAGAAAGGAAGGCACAGGAAGGCTGCAGAATCCTGCAACCAGGATCATAGCTACTTCTTCGCTTTGGTTTCCCAGAAAGAAATGGCTTCCTAAAGATTCTTCACCATTGACTAACAAGAATTATTTTTGCCTTATCTCCAAACTTCCACTTACTGTTTCATTAGAGAGTTAAATACAAATTAATGGGCTGACATTTTCACACTGGGAAAAACACTGAGGCCTGGGGTACAACCCTGTAATAATAGGTACTTTCCAACTTGAAAGATAACCATGCCTACCAAAAACAGCCTTTCAAAATAAGAAACCCAAAATATATTTTTTTCAAGCTGGCCTCCTTTCCTCAAGATATAGAGGAATTTTTATTGGGCTCAGAATGGGGAAATAAGGTCTAGCTATAAATGGTGACAGCCCTTTGGGATGACAGGATAAAACTATGATCTATAAATAATCTAAGTAAATTATTCGGATTGGTCAGCAGAGAAGAGGGAGAGTGACTTGTTTTCCTCATTGGTTGCTCTCACTTTTACTATAAAATCTCGGGAGCAGGGGGTTCAAACCTTGAGGCGACCATTTATGAGGTATTAGTGCAATGGCAAGCAATGTGAAGTTATGGGAAGCGTCAGGATATTCAGGAACCCATAATGCCCAGAGTCTGCAAGGGAATTTATCTTCAGGGCACAGATCCTATCATGCCACACCATATAATGTTATGTACTGTTGTTGCCCTCTAGCCCCCATCTATTGGCTGGAGAGACAAATATGCCCCAAGTATATTGTTTTGAAGCTGACCCAAGCAGTGGTGGGTTTCAAACAAAAAAATCCTACCAATTCTAATCACGTGCACACTTTCATGCACGGCGTGCGCACGCGCAGACCTCAAAAACAAACCTCTGTCGGCACTGGAGAGGTGCCTGACTGATTTTTACCTCAGCGGATGTGCAGCAATCAGCTCTGCCACGCGAATCATCCGAGCTTCACTTACAATATAGGAGAGGTGATGGTGCGGGAGAGTGGGCAACGCCAGTCAGAGGTGGTATTTGCCAGTTCTCCAAATTGGTCAAAATTTTCGCTACCAGTCCGCCAGAACTGATCTGAACTGGCTGAATACCACCTCTAGACCCAACCTATTTTACCCATCAGGCCGCACTCTCAAACCAAGTGCACATTGGGAAGCCAGATTCCATTTCCTTTAGCATTTCGAGAAGGAGAAGGCACACTGTCATCCAAGGACAAGCCCACATCCCACACCCAGAGCATCGCCGATGAGATTTAAATTGCTTGTATTTATTAATTGTTATGTTTAGCAGTAACTTAATACTGTCTATCATGTATTTGGCTCTCATTGTATGTATTCCTATTTCCCCAGTTTCACCATATCCTGTTCTTTCAATAAAGCATTCAGATCTATGCACAGAGTCGGTTTTATTGGAGGATAGGTGGTGTTAGATCTGGAGGAGTGGGCGCAATAACGGAGACGAGGCATCGATAGTGACTCAACTCAACTCTTTAATAGTGACTTCAGAACAGAACAACAACTAGAGCAGCAGCAGCTCTTTTATAGAGCTGGCTGCTGTCACAACAACCAATGAGATTGAATTAACCGCTCTAAAAGCGTCCAATCAGAGACGGCCTGCTGTCAGCCAATCAGGTCAGCCAGAGGCGGCCAATCATGATTCGCTTACCCGCGGGCCAATCAGAAGTGCAGGACCACGAGCCTGCTGTTTAAGCAAAACTAGTATGGTTATTGATGAATGAGTTTGTTTAGTTCGTAACAGGTGGGTTTAGCTGCATGTCAAGCTTCACACAGACTAACATGTAGTGGGAACAGAACAGAGCCCATGCCTGAAAAGATGGTGGATCAACCAGATTTTTCTGATCTCCCTGATTATGATCCTTCTTGAAAGCCACAGATGTGGTGGTCTCAGCCTTGACTTGATAGATGGGAAGCAGGGTGATTACAACCATCCTGTGAGATGCCAGAAGATTTCATGCTGTTGATGGGATGCTGCAGTTGCCACGACTAGAAACAAGAATCCAGAAAAGACCACAGTTCCAACAAGGAGCAGATGATCTTCCCACCCAAGGCTGGGAAACAATCATTGTGAAGTCCCTTCCATGAAGGCAAGAGAAAGGGACACCAGATTTAAATTCTGTGTCTATTCTATACGGGGATCTGCAGAAGAAGCTCTGCAAAGGCTGGTTTTTGTTTTTAAAGGTTCTTGGGTCTGCGATAAAGGAACCAAGTTTTCTACCTCTGTCTTCACCCCAGGTCTCCTACTGCTAGCTCTAGAGTGAAGCTGAATTTCAAAAGAATGATTTACTGCCAGGTCCTGAGGGAGTGACGAACTCCAAATACTTTCTAAAACCTATATTAGACTTCTAAACTTCTGAGACATTGCCCCGCTTTATACATAATTTATAGAATTTTATAAAAGTTCAGACGACATAGAGTTCCATTTCTGTCCTTGAATATTGTCTCCTCTTCTCCTTCCACTCCTCCTCTTCAACCTCCTCCTCCTCCTCCTCCTCTTTCTCCTTTTCCTTCTCCTCATCCTTTCCTTCTCTTTCTTCTTTTCCTTCTCATTCTTTCTTCTTTTCCTTCTCATTCTCTTTCTTCTTTTCCTTCTCTTCCTCTTCCTCCTCCTCCTCCTTTCCTTCTTCTTTCCTTTTCCTTCTCTTTCTCCTCTTTCTCCTTTCTCTCTTCCTCCTCCTCCTCTTCTTTCCCCTTTTCCTCCTCCATCTCCTCTCCCTCTTCTTCCTCCTCCTTTCCATCTCCTTTCCTTTTCCTTTTAGTTGGAAGAAAAATCCATCTAGTTCAGTTCCAAGCTGGGCGAAAGACAGTGGAAACATGGAGGCTGATTGGAAAGATGGTTTATTGATGAAGCAGAACCACATGAGATTTTGGGCAGCTGACAAAATGGAGCTGAGAGTGGGTGGGTTTTTATACCTCCTTTAGGCTTGAATTTGAGCTTCCTGTTCCTGTGCAAGAACATGTCCTGTAATATTCTATTGGTTGTTGGATTCCTATGGGGTCATGTAAGGGTTATGTTAACCTGCCTTTTTAATATTTCCCAAAATATTTCATTCTTCTAAGAAGGGGGGGGGGGCTTCCCACATTTTCCTTCTTCTCCTTCTTCCTCTCCTCTTCATCCTCCTCCTCTTTCTCCTTTTTCTTCTCCCCCCTTTCCTCCTCTTCCTCTTCTTTTGACATCAGAAAAGCAAACCCTCAAGGTAGAGTAGATCTATAGCGCTTCAGACTAACAGTCCTGGAAGTCCATCCATCTAGGAGCACATTTGGAAATTGCCACTAATGTGACCCTCTCCATCTCCAGTTCTCCCCCCTTTATTTTATCATGTCCCACGAGGGCAGTGAAAGGCCTGAATATGTTTTGGGACCTCTGATATTCTGTAAGGAGAGGAAAATTTAAAAAAAAAGACCTCTTCTCCATAGAAGATGGAAATATCAGTCGTGGAAATTCCAGTTGAACAAGAAATGTACATGGTGGTTATTGTTGTTTTTTTCCTAGTAGGATTATCTTCCCCCAAATCCCAGTTGAAACATCTTTCAGGGCCAAGAATTGTGTTCAGTTTTTTATGGTATGTTGGGGACACCCCAAAAAGAATGGGAACTGCAAAAGCGAGTAAGCAGGCAAGGCCAGAGCAAAGAGTGAATAAGGGGCCCCTGTAGTCATTTTCCATCTGTTAATTTTAATCAAGTTATAAAATCTGTGGGTAGAGCATTTGGATAGGTACTGCTGTATTATTGAAATGTCTTAAAACATGTCCTAATGACAACAGCAACTGAAGTGTGGAAACTCACTGAGCTTCTGGGAGCACCTAACAGATGCACTAAGAAATCTCAATCAGCTTCCAAGTTATTTCAAAGCACATGAATAAATCTGTAATATATAAACCTCACACCCCACTAAGGTCCAAATTCACTTTATGAGCCATCCCAAAGCGTTGCATCATGAATCTCTTTCAAATTAATTTAACTTTAAATTATCATCTTGAATAATAAACAAACTCACAGCATGTTCCATCTCAAAAAATGGTTTATTTGATTTTGTCAGGAACAGCTGGACTTTGGAGGGGGGACGAAATTGAAGACTGGCAATAAATGGTATGAAAGAACAGGCTAGATAATTCAGCTGGAACAATTTCCCCAAATATTTATTCACACATGTACTTTCAACCACCTATTACAGTGATAAGCGAAGGAATCATTTTAAGGTAATGTATCTTTGTCGTGTATTTTTCTTTATGCTCTTTATGAGTCCAGTTTCGTTAAATTTTACATGACTGCATCAAAATAAAATCACTTCAGTAATTAAAACAATTATGATTAAAACAGCCTATTTCTCATTATAACTATACAAATATCTTTGGATATTTTCAACTATAGACCGAAAGCAACAGTGGTGGAATTCAATTTTTTTTTACTACCGATTCTGTGGGCGTGGCTTGGTGGGCGTGGTATGGCTTGGTGGGCGTGGTTTGGTGGACGTGGCAGGGGAAGGATACCACAAAATCTCCATTCCCACCCCACTCCAGGGGAAGGATACTGCAAAATCCCATTCCCTCCCCACCCCACTAATCTGTTTTCCAGCTCCGTTCTCCTGTGCAAGGCAACAAAAGAAGACCCAGTCAATCAGCTGGGACTCGGGAGGCAGAGAATAGATGGAGATGGGGCCAGCCGGGTTTTTGCTGGTTTTCCAAACTATTCAAAATTTCCACTACTGGTTCTCCAGAACTAGTCAGAACCTGCTGAATACTTCCTCTGGAAAGCAGTTAAAGGAGATCAATTATGAATTTTAAAATATAGCAGACAATCACAATAGATGCTCTGAATGAAAACCACCCTGCAGAGGCTGTAATTTTTAGGTTGGGGTTACAATCTTATAATCAGAAACTGGACAGAAAATCCCATTGAAATGGGTAGGATTTTGCTTTGCAGAAGCCTGGCTAAAATTGCATGCAAGACAGATTGCACTGCTGGTAGATTTTAACTGCTGAGTCCAAGAATGGCACTCACTTTCGTTTTTTAACCTATGTGCAACGGTGGGATTCTACCAGTTCGCACCTATTCTCTAGAACTGGTTGTTAACATTCTAAGCAGTTGGGAGAACCAGTTGTTAGAAAAAATTACTGGCCTAATCCTGTAAGGAAGGCAGGAAGGAAACATTCTGGTGTTGCTTACAGAAACTGCCTCTCCATTAACCCTTGGTTAACATTCTTGGCAGGACTAGACTTCCTGTCTCTGGAACGTCTTTGGAGTTTTTTTCCCCCTCCTTTGCTGGTACTTTGCTTGTGTGGAGTGACCATTCAAAGTTACAGTGGCTCTGAAAAAAGTGACTTATGACCATTTTTCACACTTACAACTGTTGCAGCATCCCCATAGTCATGAGAGACCAGGTGAGGAGATGCATGCCTTGATGTGAGTGATATTGAGTTGACCACGCCCAGCCAATAACATGACCACCAAACCACGCCCACCAACTAAGCCACACCCACAGAACCGGTTGTTAGAAAATTTGAATCCCACCCCTGCCTATGTGGGGTCCTGTATGTGTAGTAACATGCAATGAAAAAAAAATTAAAGATAGCTTGTGTTTGGAGAAATAGAAATATCCATTTGGTTCAGTTCCAAGCTGAGAGAAAGACACTGGAAACATGGAGGGTGATTGGAAAGATGGTTTAACGATGAACAGAACCTCCAAGCATGTGTGATTCTGGGTAGCTGACTACATGGAGTTGAGAGTGAGAGGTATTTATACCTTCCCTTGTGCTTTGCACTTGAACTTCCTGTTCCTGTGCAAGAACATGTATTCTATTTGCTGTTGTAGGGGTCATAGCTGGCTCTGTAGGTTGTCTGAGCTCTTAGGTGTGGTTGAAGTTTGGACACTGATGAAATGTCCTTAGGTTGCTAGTGGGTTAATCTTCTTATATCCTGGAGGGTTATGTCTTAATCCCATCATCCTGGAGCTGAAGGTCTTTTGTTCTGTAGTGTTGGAAGAAATATCCTTCTGGGTTCAGTTCCAAGTGGGGGAAAAGACAATGGAAACATGGAGGCTGTTTGGAAAGATGGTTTAATGGTGGACAGGACCACATGGCTTGGAGCTCCAAAGTGAAAGGGACGATCACATGCTTCAAGATGTTGGGTGAAGGAAAAGAAGGGCCAAAATGCTGAGAGACCCTTAGTTATAAAACCTCTGTTGGGCCCTACCTTAGTGTTTTCTGTTCCTGTCTAAGAAATGTATCCCGTTGGTTGTCAGACTCCCAGCGGTGGGGGGGTCTTAGCTAACTTTGGAGGCTAAGTGCTGGTTGATGCAGTCTTCCCAGGCCATGTGGTGAGAAGGATAGAGGGCTTTGTTATGTAGAATACTTTGGCCCAGGCCTTAATGGCCCGCCCATTAACAAAGGTGGGGGTGAGCTTCTGCTTCTGAGGTAAATTTCTGCTTCTGAGTTTCCACTTCTCTCTTTAAGGGAAATATTCTGCCTTTTTAGTATATATCCTTAAATATTTCATCTTCCTAGGAGAGGGGTGGGTGCTAACTTCCTACAGTAGTTGGGCTGGCCCGGTCTTTATTAATGGGTAAAAAATATCTGTTGGGGGCTATTAAGAAAGGTGAGGGCTGTCTTTTTCTGTCTCCAAGAGCATGTTTCTTCATTCCTCCTTTAGGAAAATATAATATTTTGCCTTTTTTAATATTTCTCAAAATATTTCATTCTTCTAGGAGAGAGGAGTCTTCCTTCACTTGAAGCTGTAATTGTGTTGTAGTTGTTAAACTGTCACAGTTAAGAGAGCGTTCTATGTGGGATTCTCTGTGTGTGAATCATATTTTCATATGCAATGAAAAAAGAGAAAGAAAGAAAGATACCTTGAAAGCTGTAAATTGTGCTGGAATTGTAGCAGTTCTTAAGCTATCAAGGTTAAGAGAGCCAAACCTCAGGGCCACTTTGTCATGGTTTATTCAATATTATGGAGTCCTGAGCAGCTAGTATTTCTGAGCATTTGGAGCAGAACCCATTTTCAATAGGTCTGTTCTTTCTAAGCATTGTAGGAATATAGGTTTTCTTTCAAAATTACTCAGCTGTTTTACTTTTTGTCAAGGGAAGAATAGTGTTATGCAACTTATCCCTGGCCACTAGATGGCTTCTGTATCTCCGGGATTTCTTGTGATGGTTCAGTCCTGTATGTTCTCTCACCCAACAAGTTGTCAACATATTTGGATGCAACTTTGTTTTATGTATTCATTCATTTCAACAGCTATGAATAGAAGATCCCGTTTGTTCAGGACTCAGCATGCTTTGCAATGCCTATAATTAAAAACAATAAATATTTAGTTTAGGACTCTCTTCATGGTAACATGAACAAAGTTCTGAGGGTTTGCAATGCCTGTAATAAAAATAATAAACATTTAGTTAGGAAGTTCTGTCTGTTTTTCTTTCCAGACATTTCTTTTCCCCAGACATTCACTTGTCTGACACAGTATAGGGCAGTGTTGGCTAACCTTTTTGGGTTCCTGTGCCAAAAATTGTGTGCGTGCTTGCACGTTCACACTTGTGTGCCAGCACCCAGAAGGCAATGCGCGTCCCCCTACGGCCCCTACACATGCGCACGCAATCCCCACCCACCCACCACCCCACACTTCCCCCTTACTTGCACTGCACCTCACAGTTGATTTTCAGCTGGTTTGAGGCCTTTATTTGGCCTCCAAAGGCTTGAGGAAGGCTTCTGCAGGCTTTGCAGGCCGAAAACTAGCCCCGTTTCGTCACTTCCGGTATTTTCAGAAAAAAACAGGAAGAGACGAAACGGGGCTACTTTTTGGCCTGCAAAGCCTGCAGAAACCTGCAGAAGCCTTCCTCAAGCCTTTGGGAGGCCAAAAAAGGCTTCAAACCCGCCGAAAATCAGCTGTGAGGCGCGCACATACACAGTGAGGTAGGTTTGCCTGCAGCTCGCATGCCGGCACAAATGGCTTTGGGTGCCACCTTGGCACGTATGCCGTAGGTTCGCCATCACAGGTATAGAGTCTCCTGCTTGAGCAGAGGGTTGTTCTAGAATCTAGAAGACCTCCAAGATCCCTTCCAACCCTCTTATTCTGCTATTCTTCATATGAATAAAGCAAATCAATGGCTCAGAATAAAATCAAGGTTCAGAGAGCTATTATTATGTTCTTTCATGAACAGAAGCCTCACTATGCTATTTGGGCAATAGAAAGGAAGCATAGGAAACAGCAAAGTGACACAAGAGTGAAACAGGATGTGGTAAAAATAATTCAGAAACTGCAAGGGAACCAAGGGTTGGATTTTGTTAAGCTCTAAAAATCAACAGGGTCCTTTGGCTGGGATGGTCTCCTAGCTGCCTCAGTCAAGTCTTCTACCAATAAGACTTTCTGCAAGGTCAAAATGGCGGCCACTGCCATATTTATTTATTTATTTATTTATTTGATTTGCCAATTGTTTACAAGATAATAAGTATAAGTGTATACATAGTTGTGAATACATGAAATGGGTACATATAAGAAAAATAAAAGAATAAGAGAAACAATAGGACAGGGACGGTAGGCACGTTGGTGCGCTTATGCACGCCCCCTACAGACCTCTTAGGAAGGGGGT
>NW_020719205.1:954-14974 GCF_900518725.1 Notechis scutatus
CTTCGTTAATGGTTGAATCGGAACAGCTTCGGCTGAGTAAAAGAGGCAAATAGTTATTATTCTCAGCCGAAGCTGCTCCCAAACAACCAGAAACTAAGGCAGGCAGGCAGGCAGGCAGAACGGGACACTGTGGATTGAAGCGCGCGCGGGCGGGCGGGCGGGCGGGGTGAGGGTGGGGGTGAAACGGGCGCTTCGGAATAGCTGTGGCGACAGGAAAAGCCCCCCCGCTTCTTTGAAGCAGTTTCTTCCTGGGCTGGTGGAGCAGCGAGAGAGCGAAGCCTCCTTCTCTCCCCCCCCCCCCCCCCCCGTCCTTGCAAAAATTTTCTGCTTGAAACCGGTCCCTGGTACAAAAAAGGTTGGGGACCACTGCTATAGACAAAAGCCTAAGTAATTAAGGAAACTAGACAAATAAGAAAAGGAAACACTTACAAACACAGGACATACCAAATAAGCAAAACAAACAGATAAAAGACACACACAAAAAATATAAATTACAAAAGAGATAGACAGGAGATTGCCACAAAACAAATGTGAAAAAAACCATTATAAAGCTAAAAGAGATTAGAAAAAACCAATAATACAATCTAACCACCCCGCGGAGTTTGCCTTCTGCACCCCGCGGAGTTTTCCCTCCAGCGGGAATAAAGATAAACTCAAACAGGATTTGAAACATTAAGCACAAATACAAACATTCACACAAAATCAACTCACAAAGGGAGAAAAGGGTATAAAAACCAGGGACTTACCATAAGAATCCAGCTAGCCCAGGAACAAAGATTTTTCACTGTCCACTGCCTTCCTGAAAAATAAAAAGATACAGCTTTCAAGCAGTTGTCCGTATCCTTGTGCCCGAGCTCTCCCAGTGGGAAAATCGAATCCTCGGAAGAAAGGCATTTTGACACCTTTCTACAATTGGCGATCATGAAGGTTTTCCAGCCAACCCTGCCAGTGGACCAGGCCCGTGGATCCAAACCCAGCCGGCATGGACCTTCTTTGTCCAGGGACAACATCCACGGACCCAGCCCGGAAGGTATAGGGTAGTAAAGGGAGTCCTTGGGTTTTCCGCTCAACAGCTGCTTGAAAGCAGGTGAGTACCGCTTCAAATTTATAATCTTACTAGGGAGGGGAGAGGAAGCATGAGTGTACCAGGTGTGTGATTGTGAGTTTTCTCTGCAGAAACAGCGGGACCTCACCTCCTCTGTGATTGCCAGCCACACCCCAGCCAGCTGCTAGCTCAAACACGAGCCGTGACCGGCTGGATTTGGGAACGCAAGGAGTGATCACGGAGTGTCAGTCCTTCTGAAGGACATAAGAAAAACCGAGCGGGCTGCAAAAGGAACTGGTGTTAGGAAATAAATAGAAAGCAGAGGAAAAATAGTCCCGGTGCATCCTGCAAGCAAAGCCCTGTGCATTTAGAAGTGGCCCGTACCGGCTGCTGGCAAACAAAATTGGAAATAGTTTGTCTAAAAAAAACAGCAAAGGTCCTTCCAGATCCCCACCTTTAAGGGAGATCTGAAAATTGATGGCTGAGTGTAGGGAGGGGCCCATACCAGAGCTGCTAGGGGGCAGACGGTCCTCTGAGATTCCCATTTTAAGGGGGGAGTCTTAAAACTGCCAGCCGTTTCCCTAAAAGAAAGGGGCCCGTACTCCATGTGTAGGGAAAACGGAGTCCTTTCCAGACCTTTTTTGTCTGAAAACTGACAGCTGTAGCCCGGCTAAACCAAAGTAATCCCCACATCAGGTAGGGAATATGGGAAGTTGTAGCTCGAGGGCAATGGAAGAGAACTGTCGAGTCCGTCGCAGGGAAGGAGACTCGGGAACCAGTGACTCAGATTCAGCACTTTATTAAGTCCCGAGATCGGCTCGGGCAACAGGAGAAAAGCGGCGGCTTTTATTCTTTGGCTGCGGCAGCCGCGGCCAATGGCACCGCTTTGAATCTCCCGTGATTAGTATCCACCAATCGCGGGGATTCACGGCGGGCCAATCAGTGCGGCTCGCTCAGCCAATCAGGTTGCCGTGCGTTCTGGCCAATCACAATGCGGCGCTTCCAAGTATGCTAATGGCTCGTACAGAACACCCCTCCCCTCTTGGTGTGGTCCTACGTCACGTAGTCCCGTAAGTAGGCGGGTCTCCGTACCTGCCTACTTGACTTGCGCAGGTTAGTTGCTGGTTGGCTTTCGGCCGGTTCGGTCGGGTTCTGTGTCGCTCTCTGCCTCGTCGATGGAACCGCCTGGAAGTGTGAGTTGGGCCTTTCATTGCAGCTCCCTCCCGGTCTACCCGGGCTGGTCGAGCTGCTGTTGTCGCTGCTCCTGCTCGGTCTTTCCGGGCTGGTTGAGCTGGCCTGGCTGCTTCTCCCTGGTGAGGCTTCGAAATGGGTGTCTGTTGGTAAGTATTCTTGATTTATTTCTGGTTGGGGTTGGTTCCCGGGGCCTCCCCTCCCCTCTTGGTTTGTGCTGGGGAGGTTTCCTTCTTTTTCTGGGTGCCTGTCTGTGTTTGTTTGTGTGTCAGTTGTGTTTCCCGTGGTTGTTCTTGATCTTATTTGATCGATGTGTTGTTTCCATTCTTGTCCGTCGGTTGTTTGTAGCCGGTATGAGCGGGGACCCGTCGCTTGGGTTATCGTTGCCGGTACCCAGAGGGGGTCCCCTCTCAGGTTTTTCGCGTATACTGTGTCGCCTGGTGTAAACGTTCGGTACCTGCTTGATGAATTTGTGGGTTTTTTGGGGTTGTATGTGGGGTGCAGCCTATCCAGGGGGGACCTTAGTTTCCTCCCCATTAGGAGTTCCGCGGGGCTTTTGTTGGTCGTTGTGTTTGGGGTTATGTGCTGGATAAAAAGGAGTTTATTTATTTTTTCCTGCATGTTCCCCGTCTCGATTTTTTGGATTGTTTTTTTCATGAATTGGACCATCCGTTCCACCCTACCATTCACCACCAGATGAGCCGGCGCTGTCAGGGCGTGCCGTATTCCCCGTTCTGCTAGGAATTTCTCAAATTCCAGAGCGGTGAACTGTGGTCCGTTATCTGACACGATTACGTCTGGGAGGCCATGGGTTGAGAATAGTCTGTTGAGTTCTCGGATGACGGCCTCGGTGGTGGTGGTTTTCATGTCGCTTACCTCCAGCCAATTGGAGTAAGCGTCTACCGTTATGAGGAATGTGTGTCCTTTTGTGGGTTTGGTGAAATCTATGTGTATCCTGGACAATGGTCCCCTGGGGGTTTTCCACTCCCGGATTGGGGCGGCGGGTGGGCATGGTCTGGATTGCTGGCATTGCTTGCAGCTTGCCACCCAGGCTTCAATTTGCTTGTCCATCCCTGGCCACCACGCGTAGCTTCTGGCCAAGGCTTTTGACCTGACAATTCCCGGGTGCCCCTCATGTAACAAGTCCAAGAACCTTTTTTGTAATTTTTCTGGGATTACCACCCTGTCCCCCCATAATATACAACCCTTTTGCGTGGAAAGTTCCAATTGTTTGTTTTTAAAAGTCCTGAATGTTTCGTCAACGTCCTTTTCCGGCCAGCCCTTCTCCCCCCATTGTAATACCCGCACCAGACGTTTGTCTTTGTTGGTTTCGTGGGCAATGTCTGACGCGGTTAGGGGGAGGTTGGGTATGGCTTCGATGCTCAAGGTGGATGTTGTGGGTGCTGGGTCGGCGTCCAGGTCGGGTAACGGTGTGCGGCTCAAGGTGTCTGCGTGTGTAATCGTTTTGCCGGGTCGGTGGATCAGCCGGTAGCTGTGGGCGGAGAGGAATTCAGACCACCTTGTCATTCTTGGGGATAGAATGTTCGGGGTGGCCTTGTTCCCTGCCAGGATGCCCAACAACGGCTTGTGATCCGTGATGATGGTGAATGTCCTGCCGTAGAGGTACTCGTGGAAACTTTTGACGGCGGCGATGATTGCCAGGGCTTCCTTGTCGAGTTGGCTATAGTTCCTTTCCGGCTTCGACAAGGTTCTTGAGTAAAAGGCGATGGGTACTTCGTTTCCATTTGGGAGTGTGTGGCTGAGGATTGCCCCGATCCCGAACGGTGATGCGTCGCACGTGACTGTCAGTGGGAGGGTCTCGTTGTATTGGATGAGGATGGCATCCGATGTGAGTAGGTCCTTGGTTTGGTTGAAGGCAGCTTCCTCTCGCTTCCTCCAGGTCCAGGTGGCTGTCTTATCGAGCAGCCTATGCAACGGTTCCGCCGTGGTCACCTTTTGGGGTAGGAAAACATTGTAGAAATTAATCAGCCTGAGAAATGCCTGCAGTTCTGTTTTGTTCCTTGGCCTGGGGGCTTCTTTGATGGCTCTGATTTTTTTTTCGGTTGGGTGAATGCCGTGCCGGTCTAGGAGGTATCCTAGGAACTCGACCCTCTCTGTATGCAACTGGCATTTTTCTTTTTTGACTTTAAGCCTGGCCTCTTTGAATTTTGTGAGTACCTCCCTCAGGCGACCCTCCAGCTCTTTTTGGTTGGCTGCTGACACCAGTACGTCGTCGAAGTAGGGCACCATCCCCTTGATTCCTTGTAGGAGTCTTTCCATGAGGCTCTGGAAGATTCCTGGGGCCACGCTGACTCCAAACTGGAGTCTCTTACAACGAAAAGACCCCCGGTGGGTTACTATGGTCTGCGCCTCGGCGGTTTCTGCGTCGACCGGTAACTGTTGGTACACTTGTGCCAGGTCGAGCTTTGCGAAGACCTTGCCTCCCCCCAGTGAGTGTAGGAGGTGCTGCACTACTGGGACGGGGTAGGCCCTTTGTTGTAATGCGCAGTTTAAGGTGGCCTTATAGTCCCCACAGATTCTCACCGACCCATCGGGCTTGACTGGGGTGACTATGGGGGTCTCCCACCGGGCATGATCAGTTGGTTCTAGTACCCCCTGTTTGATGAGCTTGTCTATCTGCTCGTCGATCTTGGGCCGGAGTGCAAAGGGTACCCGCCGTGGCGTTAAACGTATCGGGGGAATGCTGGGGTCTAGGCTGAAGGAAATAGGGGGCCCTCGGTACTTGCCTAGGGTGCCGTCGAACACTTCCTGGAAGTCCCTTGCGAGTTGCTCTTCCCAGTCTGCCTCTGCGATGTGGTCGATGCCCGTCACTTCTATCCCGAGCGGCGCGAACCACTGTAGTCCCAAAAGGCTGGGGCGGTCTCGTTCCATGACCGTTAGTGGAAGCTTTGCTGTGCGCCCTTTGAAAGTCACTTTGAAGTGTCCTGTCCCGACTACCGGGATGTGGTTTCCTTGGTAGTCTTTGAGGATTAACTTCTGGCTTTCCAGGCCCTTCTTGTGGATTTCGGGCACCAGGCGCTTGATTTCCCGCCATGCAACCATGGAGAGGTAGGACCCGGAGTCCACCTCCATCTTGCATGGTTTGCCCTCGATGCCCACTTCCACGTATACCTTTCGGGCGTCTGCACTTGATGAATGGCCGATGACGACCGTTTGGTGGGTCTCCTCTCTCCTCCGGTTCTCTCCGTCCCGTCAGCCCCGTCCGTCCCAGTTCCAACGACTCTCGGCTTGTTGGTCCCTGGGCCTGGGGGGCGTGCCGTCTTGTCTCCGACCGCTGTTGTCTCATCGCCGGGGGCTGTAGGCTTTCTTGAGGCGGCAGACTCGGGCGATGTGGCCTCTCTTATCGCAGTGCCGGCAGATCACGTCGAAGAACCAGCATTCTGCTCGTGGGTGGTCGCCTCCGCACCCAGCACATTGGGGCCCCGACTTACGACTCCGTCGATCGCGCCGGTCCCGTTCTGTTTGGAGTCGATGGATGTCTTCCTCATCATCCGTGGTGTCGGATGCGGAGTCGAGGTCGCTATGGTGGGTGGTGGTTTCCCGGCGGCTTGCTTCTGGATGCGTCTCGGGTGTCGTGCTTGCCTCGGAGGTCAGGGCTCGGTCCCCGGTGTCCTGTCTCCGCATCCTAGCTGCCGATTTCCGGGTTGCCTCGGCGGCAGTGGCTTCGGCAAGGGTGTTGGCGAGGGAGATGTCTCCTTTTGCCATCAGCCGGCTTTGTAGGATCGGGTCTTTGAGTCCGAGGACGACGCGGTCTCATAACGCCTCGTCCATGTCTGTGAAGCCGCACATGCCCCCCCAGGTTCCGTAGGTCGGCCACGAAGTCGCTGATGCTCTCACCCGACTTCTGGTCCCACCTGTAGAAGTCGTGCCGCCTGATGAGGGTGGGCACGGCGGGGGCATAGTGGCCTCGGAGCAGCAGTTCGAGGTCAGTCCAGTCCATTGCCTTAACGTCCTCGGGTTTTGCAAGGGCTTTCGCCATCTTAAACACTGTTGTTTTCAGGAAAACAGCCCTTTTTTTCTGCCCGTTTGCGTCCTTGAGATTGCTACTCTCTAGGAACATCAGGAACCGATCAATGTACGATTCCCAGTCCTCAGTAGCTTGGTTAAAGGCCACGGGCAGTGTGAGGCTGGCCATCTCGTCGGTCTTGTTCCCTCGGGACCACGTGCTTGGCGGGGCTCAGTTGCGGGATCCCACCCTCGTCACCAGTGTCGAGTCCGTCGCAGGGAAGGAGACTCGGGAGCCAGTGACTCAGATTCAGCTCTTTATTAAGTCCCGAGATCGGCTCGGGCAACAGGAGAAAAGCGGCGGCTTTTATTCTTTGACTGCGGCGGCCGCGGCCAATGGCACCACTTTGAATCTCCTGCGATTAGTATCCACCAATCGTGGGGATTCACGGCGGGCCAATCAGTGCGGCTCGCTCAGCCAATCAGGTTGCCGTGCGTTCTGGCCAATCACAATGCGGCGCTTCTAAGTATGCTAATGGCTCGTACAGAACAAGAACCCCTTGGATAAATTACTTGAGGCTTGGGATGAAAGGCAAGTGCCTGTCCTGAATGGAATGCATAAAAAAGAAGAAAAAAGAATTTGCAAAAAGTGGGCTTTATTGCGAGATGACACGGGTAGACAAATTTGGCCTGATAGCAGTACTTTAGATTATAAAACTCTGAAAGCACTTAGAACACGCATTAAACCCAGAATAAAGATAAACTCAAACAGGATTTGAAACATTAAGCACAAATACAAACATTCACACGAAATCAACTCACAAAGGGAGAAAAGGGTATAAAAACCAGGGACTTGCCATAAGAATTCAGCTAGCCCAGGAACGCAGACTTCTCGCTTTCCATTGCCTTCCTGAAAAATAAAAAGATCCAGCTTTCAAGCAGTTGTCCGTATCCTTGCGCTGGAGCTCTCCCAGCGGGAAAATTGAATCCTCGAAAGAAAGGCATTTTGACACCTTTCTATAATACTTACGATCTATAGATTGTTTCCTAGTATGATTTGATAGCTTATTGTACCCTATGACTATCATTTAGTGTTGTACCTTATGATTCTCAACTCTTGACAAATGTATCTTTTATGTATACTGAGAGTATTTACACCAAGACAAATTCCTTGTGTGTCCAATCACACTTGGCCAATAAACTATTCTATTCTATTCTATTCTATTCTATTCTATTCTATTCTATTCTATTCTATTCTATTCTGTTCTGTTCTGTTCTGTTCTGTTCTGTTCTATGAGGTGCATCCAGAGAAACAGGTGGCCCTTGTTTTTCTGGACGCCCAGAAGATATTTGATAATTTAAATTGGAAATTCATGATACAACAAATTTATAATATGAAACTAGGAAATAAATTTGAGAACATAATAAAAATAATATATTCTACCCAGAAGGTGAACATTCTAATAAATGGAGAAAATACTCAGAGTTTCAAAATAAGGAAAGGAGTAAGGCAAGGCTGTCCTCCGTCACCTCTGCTTTTTATCATGTCACTAGAGAGTCTACTAAGATGATTTAGACAGAACCCAGGAATAAAAGGAACTAGAGTCAAGAAGGAAAAAAATTAATTGCAAGCCTTTGTGGATGACCTGGTATTTTTTATCAAAGACCCCATAGAGACAGGGAATGAGATAATTAGAGAATGGAAAGATATGGGGAGCTATCAGGCTTTAAAATTAATAGACAAAAAACAAAACTTTTAACTAAGATTTAACAGAATTACAAAAAATAGAATTACAGAGTAATGGGACTACAAACAACAAAGAAAAGAAAATATTTTGGTATACGGCTGACGGCTCACTGCATAACAATAACAGAGAATAATTATAACAAACTTATACAACAAACAAAGAAAGATTTAGAACTATGGGCCAAACTACAATTATCACTGTTAGGAAAAATAGCAGCCATCGAAATGACTATTTTACCCAAATTTTTGTATTTATTTCAAACGATCTCTATTAAATTAGAGATTTTTTTTTCAATGAGTTTAATAAAATTATGGCAAAATTTATTTGCTAGGGAAAAATCCTAGAATAAGAATGAAAGCATTACAAGATAACAAAAACAGAGGAGGCTTTGGACTTCTGAACTGGGAGCTGTACTACAAAGCAACAGTATTAATTTGGACTAAGGAATGGATTAATTTAACTAATAAGCGAATGTTAAGTTCAGAGGGCCATGACCTGCAAACAGGATTGCATTCCTTTTTGTGGGATACAGGAACCAAAAAAACAATTATATTTCCATTGACATTTGATTAGAGATTCCCTTTTACAAAATTGGATTAAAATTAGAAGGAGATACTATATGAAAATTCCAATTTGGCTGTCAATGATGGAAGCTATGATACACCCAAACAAATTGGATCTATGTAAAATAACAAAATAGAAAGACAGTTTTAGATGCACAAGGAAAATTAAAATCGAATTAGGACCTCCAAAAAAAGGGGATGCGTATTGACTGGTGGGCATATCTCCAACTATGAAATAGATACAAAAAAGATTTTGGAATATATTTGGAACTACAACAATTGGATAAAATTTTAACAGGCCCAGATGAAAAAAAATCACAAAAATGTATAAATGTTTGTTAGAGGTCGAATTAAAAGAAGAAGTTATTAAGAATATATGATATCTTGGGCTCAAAACATAGGACATAATATAAATCTGACAGAGTGGGAAAGCATTTGGAACCTCAATTATAAACTAACAAAATTAGCATCATACAAAGATAATATTTATAAGATGTTTTATAGATGGTATTTAGCCCCCGTGAGATTGGTGAAGATGTATCCCAGCATGAATCTGGCATGTTAGAAATGTAGAAAGAACAAGGGTACCTTCTACCACATGTGGTGGTCCTGTTCAGAAGCTCAGAAATATTGGCTTAAAATTAAACAATGGCTGCAAGAAATTCTTAAAGAACAAGTAGAAGTGGAACCAGAACTATTTCTGTTAGGGATATTCGAAAAGAAATGTGTAAAAAATATAAAATGTATTGTATTACACATCTTAACAGCTGTTAGAATAGACTATGCTCAATGCTGGAAGCACAACTGTATACCATCAGATGAACTGATTATTAAAAAAATAATGGCATGTGCTGAAATGGACAAATTGACTTTAAGGATACAAGAGAAAGAGGAATCTGAATACTATAGAATGTGGGGAAATTGGTATATTTGGATCGAATTAAGACAGAAAATGAAGGAATTAAAGATAAGCAACTTATAGATTAAATGTATATATTCACTCAAAATTGTATATATTTGTAAATATGCACAAAAGATAGAAAGGTATGAGATGGATGTCACAGAACTGTTAATGTCATGATATTTATTTTTTGTTTTATTTTTAAAATATTCAAAAGACCAATAAAGTTTATTTTAAAAAGGAAAAGAAAACAAGTTTAAAATAAAACAAAAACAAGAAAAAAAATCCAAAAACGTCCTCAATGGACCACTAGGGTTTTTATTTCTGCCATCAGTTTTCTACATCTCTGTGTCTTTCCTCCAAGTAAAAATATCACAAATACACCATAATATGTAATCATGCCATTTTCATCAGCCCAAGAACTGGGTTGCAAAATCATCCAATCATTAAAGTCGGTCTATCCAAACAGGAAGAGGATATTTCAGAAGTGACCCAGAAAAGCAAATTTAAAAACAAGTCACCCTCAGTTCCTATAAGGATTAGGCATTGAAGATCCATGAGCAATTATAAAAATATGGAAATAAGCTACTACAACAAGCACAATTAGTTTAAACAACATCAATATTCAAGCCAGGAATAGACAGGGAGAGGAAAATAATGTGAATTTCTTTCAGGTTTAATTCTTCCACAAAATAAGACAAAAGAGGGAAGCCATGGAAATCAAACAATGCAAGAAATTAGACAGGTCCTGCAATGTAGAAGTGGGTGAAATTAGAAGAAAAGAAAGAGAGGGTTAGAACTGCAGCAGGGAGGGATGCAGCTCCATCACTCTGAATGACTTACAAGTCAAGCTGATTATAAGGAGTCATGTTGAAACTCAATATTATATTTGACGTTGTCATATCAGAGATAATACACCTATGAGATAGTCTCCTGGCTTGTAATAGCTCCAAAGCCTTTTCCCATCTTGGTGCTCGAAATTCAACTGGCACTTCACTCTAAGCTTCTCAGAGACAGACAGGGACCTCAGCAACATCAGAACCAGAAGCAGGAGGTCCATAATTTATGAGGTGAATCAATCCCTTTCCTGTTTCTAAAGAAGAGTCAGAAGAATTCAAAGCACCTTCATAAAATGGAAATGCCAATGGTTTTCCTAATATAAACAGAGAAACAGCTTCCTCTGGAAAGGAGGGACAGGTATATTCAAGAGTACAGACCCTGACTGTCCCAAAACTTGTGCCATCCAGAGCCTGACCTGAGGCGGTTTATCCTTTTCTGGTGCAAATTCCCTTCCGTGTTGCTTCAGTCTGATGTTTACCTCAAAAGCAAAGAGATTAATGCAAAGATGTTGATAATTACAGTCAGAAGCAACTTTTCCTCTGAACATCCTGAAGTCCTTCCTCAGGTCCATGTGCAGAGGAGAGGCTGGAGAAAAGTGAAAACCCCCAGATACACCCAGAGGTTGAGTAACTGAGTAGTGGTTGAGGTCTCTCCTGTCAGGACATGTCCAGAAAGGGATGCAGGAAGAGGACAATTCAATAACAAGAGAATTGTCTTCTGCTGTCCTTCAACATGGCATCTTGTCTCCAGGGAATGATGGGGAAGATCACCCAGATCTTTGGAGTTTGGTGACACTCTAGGTGAATGTCACTTAATTTTTCTGTTGCCTTCTTGTAATACCTAGAAAGCCACCAGTACTTTTCAACCTGCCTAATGTTAAGAGTAGGGCCTCTTTGGGACTTTTCTGTGGAACAAGAACAGGCTGAACCTGAAGGTAGGGGTCATCAATTTGGAATCCTTAGGTTCCCACTAAAGACTTAATCCAGCCCCACGTGAATTCAATTGACTCTTAACTAGTGCCAATTTATCTTGACTGTTAGTAGATTGGATTCTTGTGTTCAGGTAGTGTCAGATCCATGTATCTGCCATTCTTCAATGGAAGAAGAAGGGAGGGGGGAGTTGGTACAAGTAATCCTGAATATATTAAATCTTATATTGAATCTGTATAACTTGTACATGATATACAACTGGAGGACTGGAGCCAGATATCTAGAAACCTGTCACCTCTTGGAGAAATAGCAAGAGGAAAAGGGACCATAAAAATTCCAGCTCTGAAAGATACTCCCTGGGAACCTCTTCTAAGATACGTTCCCAGAAAAGGGGAGGGGGGAATTAGCATGTTGGTTCTTTGTTTGACTAAAACCACATCTAAATAAGGGGAGGGGTTCTAACTCCCTTTATCTGTTACTGTATGCCTGGAAGCACCTTAGATTCTGCTTTGACTAGTACTGGAATCATTTCCTTTCAATAAAGAATTCCTTTTGAAGTGCCTAACTTTCAGAAGTTCATTCTTTTTCAGTTGAAGTGGGGAAATTCCATTGCTTACATAAAGTATAATCTGCAATAGACGTCAACCCAGAGAGGATTTTTTTTTAAATTTCACTCTACTGAGGGAACCCTGCAAAAATGTCTGACTATAGCAAGGAGCAAGGGGAAGCCGAATGCTGGGGAGAAACTTCAACAACTATTCAGCCAGACAGGGACTTTGTGTACTCCATCAAAGACAGTGAAGCTGCCTGCAAGAATTCCACAAAGCCCCAGTGGTCTATAGGCGTAGGAAAGAGAGACAACTGGGAAGGAAGAACCAAGGGAGTAACCCTCACCCTGGGTAACCATAAACCCAGGTGGAAAATGTAGCTGGAGGCCCTCTCTGATCAGGAAGAATGGATCAAGGAACCACTGGCAGATGACCAACTGAAATGGTACATAAATCACCTCAAGAGGGAAGGCCTAGAGGACCTCAATGTGAAGGATGAACCAGGTCACCAACGTAGGAAAGCGAGTGAACCAGAAATTGAGAGAACCCGAGCCGTCACCCCTGATCCAGTGGAGAATGATTGGGCATTGGAACAAGCTGGAAGACCAGCAACCATACCAGGTACCCGACCCCTTGCCGCTCCAGAGCAGGAGATTAACCCTGGCCAACCCAGAGACATACAGCTACAGAGGAAGGTCCCACCCTTGGGAGTAAAATTCTATGGGGACTCCCAGAAACTGGGATTTTTCCTGGTGCAAGTCCTCACCTACAAGAAGTGCAAGAATACGGGTGGAATTTCATGACCCAGAGGGTCCAAGTGCGAGTAATCACTCTGGCCCTAGAAGGGGCAGCAGCCAGATGGATGGTGATGCTCCACAACGTCAATGCCCCAGAATTGGGGAACCTTGATCAATTCATGACAGCCCTATGCCAATGCTTTGAAGACCCCCTCGCTGACAGAAAAGCCTGTGACTGCATTAGAGTCGTAAAGCAAGGCTGTTGCCCAATAGCTGAGTACACTGAGGAATTTCATGACCTGGCCAGCCGAGTTGACTGGCCAGAATCTATCCTAGTCTGTTGGTTCAAAGATGGACTCAATGATGACCTGTACACTGCCTGCCTGGCCCGTGGGGACCTGAACCTCCTGCATGAATGGTACCTAATGGCAGAGGAGGCAGAGATAGACATGACTCATAACCAGTTCTGTAGTGGCAAGCTTTGGAAAAGATCCCCACCCCAGGGAAAGTGGGAACTTTTCAAACCTCAAACTACCATGACTCCAAGACCATCTGGCTGCTTTAAGTGTGGAAAAGAGGGGCACCATGCAGCAGAATGCCATTCAGGGGGGAAACCTGAAAAATCCAACCCTCAAGGAAAAGAAACTGGACTGAGAAGCCGAGAAGCTGTGAGGTTCCAGTTCCCCCACCACCAACCTGGAGGAAGAATCCCCAACACCTCGAGGAGACCTGAGCCAGTCCAAAAGTGATCTGGAAGTTGACCCGCTGGTAAGCGACCCAACTGAACTACTCACTCTACCCCTAAGACTGCCCGCTCCATCCTGCCCCACCTAGTCACTACTTATAGTGCATGTGCACTACGCTTTCCACATTTTCCCTCCTGCTGTTATTGCTCCCAGGACCAGCAGTTTTAGCAGTAGTAGCAGCAACAGCCAGTCAGCCAGCAAACCATGACTGCCTGCCTTCTGCCGCCCTGCTTGATTTGGGTGAGTGAGGGCAAGCCACCACCACTACCACCCTCGCCTGCCTGGACTGCCTTGCCCAGACTGCCTCCCCAGGCCTGCTTACCTTGTCTGGCCTGCCTGCCCGGCTTGCCTCCCAGGCCTGCCTGCCTGCCTTGCCTTGCCTTGCCTTGCCTTGCCTGCCTGCTTTACCTAGACTGTGTCCCCCAGCTGCCATTACAGAAGACGCGGATCGGTGAGTGAAACCTCAAAGCAAAACCCAGTTGCCTACCTGATGCCACCGCTAGACCCAGTTGAGAGTCCTGACAATGATTCCCTGTCTGGCAAGCTGCCCTCACCAATGCTGCCTGCCTCACCTTCCACCATCTTCTCCCACTCATGGCCCTCCATTGTTGCTTCCTTGCCTTCCACCACCAATTGGTGAGTGAGGAGACAATGGCAGCAAGCCCCGCTGGTCGCCTTCCTTCTCCTGCTGCTGCTGCCACTAGCCCCAGTCCAGTGCCAACTCCCAGGCCGACTGCCCAGCTGTCCTCGCTGAAGCAATCTAAGCACCAATTCCACCCGTGCTTTTTACAATTTTGTAAACAACA
>NW_020719206.1:0-14974 GCF_900518725.1 Notechis scutatus
GGCCCTGAAAAATAGTAACTTACAACAAGTCCTGGCATGTATGGCTATTGCAGCATTCCCACGGTCATTGTATTCAAAATCGCATGCTTAGCAACTGGCATGTATTTTCGAGGGTTGCAGAGTCCCAGGGTCACAATTTTGTGACGTTCCCAGCCGACTTCCAACACCCAAAGTCAAGGGAGGGAAAACCAGTTTCACTTAATGACCAGTTTCCTTTAATTCACTTAACTGCAGTGATTCACTTAACAGCGGTGGTGAAAAAAGGTCATGAAATTGGGAGCAACTCGTTCAGCAACAGAAATTCTGGTCCCAATGGCGGTCGTAATTTGAGGACTCCCTGTACACCCTTTGGACCCCTCCCCCCGCCCCCCGGTGGCTCCCCATCCCAGGTGCACAAGTAAGAGGGCGGTTGGGCTGGCCTAACATGGTCTCTCCCTGCATCCCATCACAATCTCCCCACTTTTTAAAAATGTTCTTAATAAACCGAATATATGCCATGCCTCTGTGTTATGCTGGTCTCCAGTGCTTCGCTCTTGGTGGAAGAAATGTGGCACTCACCGTGGTCTAAAGCAGTGGTGGTATTCAACAGGTTCTGGCCAGTTCTGGAGATCTGGTAACGGAAATTTTGAGTAGTCCGGAGAACCGGCCAATGCCCCCTCTGACTGGCCCCGCCAACCCCATCTCTTCTCTGCCTCCCATCGAGTCCCGGCTGATTGGCTGGGTCTCCTTCGGTTGCCCTGCCCAGGAGAACGGAGCTGGAAAGCAGGTTAGTGGGGTGGGGAGGGAAGGGGTATCTTGCAATATCCTTCCCCTGCCACTCCCACCAAGCCACACCCACCAAACCACACCCAAGTCACCAAGCCACGCCCACGGAACACCATGCCCATCAAGCCACACCCACAGCTGATCAGCTGGGTCTTCTTTGGTTGCCCTGCCCAGGAGAAGGGAGCTGGAAAGCAGGTTAGTGGGGTGGGGAGGGAACGGGGAAGTTGCAGTATCCTTCCCCTGCCACGCCCACCAAGCCACACCCACAGAACCGGTAGTAAAACAATTTGAATCCCACCACTGGTCTAAAGGGGGCAGGAAACTGGGAAGGGAAAGAGGAGGCACTTGCAGGCCAACCACACTCACCTGGACCCTAAGGCAGGTGCCAGTCTGCTCCATGGAGCTGAACGTTCACCGAGGAGAAAGGCTGAACATCCGGGGAGAGGAGGAAGGCGTCTTCCACTCCTGTTGGGCTACAGCTTCCATCATGTCTTGCATTCCTGGCTGAAAACGTGTTAGGTTGGGAAATGGGAGATGTAGTCCAAGAGTAAACTTCCTCCTGGCCTCTGGCTGCTTCCCAGCATGTGGATACTCTAGCAATGGCCCTTAGACTTATAGACTGCTTCACAGGGCTTTCCAGGCCTCTCTAAGCGGTTTCCAGAGTCAGCCTCTGGCCCCCAACAATCTGGGTCCTCATTTTACCCGCCTCGGAAGGACAGAAGGCTGAGTCAACCTGGAGCCTGGTGATATTTTGAACTGGCAAATTGCAGGCAGCTGGCAGGCAGCAGAAGTAGCCTTGCAGTACTGCATGCACTCTAACCATTGCACACCATGGATGGATGGATGGATGGATGGATGGATGGATGGAAGGAAGGAAGGAAGGAAGGAAGGAAGGAAGGAAGGAAGGAAGGGGAAAAGGAAGAGCAATAGCACTAGCCCTTAGACTTCTATTCTGCTTCACAGTGCTTTACAGCCCTCTCTAAGCAGTTTCCAGAGTCAGCCTCTTGCCCCAAACAATCTGGGTCCTCATTTTACCCCCCTCGGAAGGATGGAAGGTGGATCGAACTGCTGGCAGTCAGCAGAATTAGCCTGCAAATTAGCTTGCATTCTAACCACAGGGAGGAGGGGAGGGAGGGAGGAAGGAAGGAGAAAAGGAATAGCAATAGCTGTTGTTTGCCTGTATTTATTTTACTAAACAGAACAGAGAAAAGAAAACATTAGGGGGGAACACCCTGTGTACACAGCATGTAAAGTTTTGCACACATTTTTCATATGGTGATCGTACATCAGTATGATGGTCAGCACATGAACTGCACCTGCGCATAAAGCAGAGGCGCTTTGGAAACTTGGTTTAAATGTGGCCACCATCTTGATGGTGGAGTCCCCTGCGTCTCGTGCATACATTCAGACCTCTGAGTAACTGGGAGCCATCCGCGTGGCTGTCCGACTGGAAGGTCTCCAACCCTAATCTCAACCTGAACTCTACTTATGGCTAAAAGGTTTCTCTTTTGATATGGGAAAGCACAATGTATTTTCAAGAGCGCTTTCCGAAAACAGAAGAGGAGTGGCAGAAGCAAGGCTGCTGCCAAAGACGGACAGCAGGCATCACAAAGCAGCAATTCATGCAGCTGCTTTAAATGGTTTCACTGCCAAGACAGATGAGAGCTGAGCTGGAAGGACAGAGCATGTGATGCTGGGAAGTCCCTTTGCACATCTCACCTCTGCAAGCACTGGCTGGAGAATTCTGGGAGTTGGGAGTCCCCAAAGTCTTAAAGCTGCCAAGTTTGGAGACCCCTGGCATAGACTGAAGAGCTCTAGGATCACCGGCCCCTCCAGCAGCTGAATCAGAGGAGGAGGAGGAGGCGTGGGAGTCGGGGTCAGCATCAGGGCAACCTGAGAACTCCGAGGGGGAAGAGGGAATGGAGCTGGCAGAGAGAGAGAGATAGGCGGAGCCTGGGCTGTCCGTCAGCCCTCAGATGGCCAGTCAATAGCGCCCAGGTCTGGAGGTGGCTGATGAGGAAGAGGAGGAACAGCTGGCTCCAGTGTCTGATGTGTGGGTGCACAGAAGGCAGAGGAGAGGAGAGCAGTGGAAGTATATGGGCCAAAAGAGCCACCGCTGCTGCTAGTGAAGCTGCTAGGAATAGATGCGGCAGACAACTCTTCCTCTTCCAGCCGGCTGGGCTTGTCAGCCTGAGAGAGGGAGACTTTTGCCGGGGCTGCCGGCACTCCTAAGAAAGGAATCTTTGGAGTTCCCGCCAGAGGGAACTGTCGTGCTTGGGGAGCTGGGTCAGAACAGACCCCTTGTCTGTGCTCTAAAGGAAGGGCTGCAACGAGTGGTGGGATTCTACCAGTTTCCCTACCTATCACGCCTGTGTGCGCGTGCACACTTAACATGCACGCGCAGCTTTCCAAGCACCAGCTGAGGCTCTGCCGTGCCAGTCAGCTGAGGGGAGAAAGAAGAGAAAAGCGCAGGGGTGGGAGGGCCGATCCTGAGCTTTCCTCTCCTTTCTCCTCTCAGCTGACTGTTGGAGCTTTACTTATTTGTTTATTTTACTACCGGTTTGGTTGAACCGAGCCAAACCGGTAGCATTTCCCCAGTGGTTGCCACAGGACAGAGAGAGAGATGGGGGCTTTGCAATCTGGCAACGTCAGCCATTGTCATGTTCTCATCCTTCCTACCTTCTATTTTGAGCACCGCTAGATTAGCCCAGAGCCCTGGCTTGAAGGACAGTTGGGGACATCATCAGCCTGGCCTGATAATGTGATTAAGCACAACTACCACATGTCTCATGTGATCCGGCTGGGGATGGGGGAGGGGGACAGGAGAGGATGAGGGCTGCCACTTGCCCCTGGATCTCTGGAAGGCTTGGTGACTTTTGGTCTCTCTCTCTCTCTCTCTCTCTCCAGCCACGTCTAGACCTAGGACAGCAGCATGGCTGAGGGCTACCAGCTAGGTATCTGGGATGGAGGGTGGGAGTACAGCACAGGAGGGTCTCACACATACCCCCACCCTCATTTGCAAGGAGGACCAGTCTGCCCTCCCTTCCCAATGCTGAAGCCAACAAGGTCAGAAAGGCTGGATGGTTGGGTTGAGATGGTTGGGTGAGGGTTCAAGGCTGTAAAGCAGGATTGGGGAACCTTGGCCCTTTATGACTTGTGGACTTCAACTCCCAGAATTCCTGAGCCAGCCAGGTTCCCCACCCCCACTGCTGTAGGGGTCTCAAAAGCATCCAAATCACGAATGGCCGTAAAACAGGGGTCTCCAACCTTGGGCACTTTAAGACTTGTGGACTTGAACTCATGGCACATCTGCTGGTCCCCAAGGCCTCCTGGGGGCCCTCAGTGGGGGCTCTGGATCAAAGGGATGTGAAGGGAAGGCCTCTGCTCTTTTGGCTTGGAACTGATTGCACGTGTGGGTCCTAAGACAGAAACCCACCTGGGACACCTGTCTTGTGGAGATCCCACCAAATGCTCAAAAATGTACTCAACCCCACCCATGCATTTGATGGAATTTGAGACGACATGGCGACCTGAAATAGCAGAACATCAGGAAAAACTTGTCAAGAGTAAAAGCAGCTTGATGGTGGCTCAGACCCCAAAGAGGGGCTCCTTCCTTGGGGGTCCCAAAGGGGCTTTTTCAGGAGGCAACTGGACTTTTTTCTTTTGAAGATGTTTCACTTCTCACCCAAGAAGCTTCTTCAGCTCTGACAGGGCGGTGGGGAATGGAATGGAAGGATTTATAAAGAAAATTCAAGAATTCTTTCTCCAAAAGCAAAAACAGGAAAGTCCAGTTTGCCTCCTGAAAAAGCCCCTTTGGGACAACCGTGGCCTGGATGATGGAGAATCTCTACGGACTTCCTTGGATGTGTTCAAGGTGGGGGGGGGGCTTTGATTTGGATCCCTGTCCTGAACCTGAAGGCAAAAGGCTTCTTCCGCTCCCGTATTCAGAGGTCTCCAAACTTGGCCACTTTAAGACTAGTGGACTTCAACTCCCAGAATTCTCCAGCCAGTGGGATCCCTGTTCTAGGATTTAAAGACCCGTCACAAAACCAAAAACAAGAAGGAAAGCGGTTTTTCACTGCACTTTTCTTCTGTCCCCTGAAGGCCACACGGCGCTCTCCAGCCTGCCCCTTCAGATGCTGCTCTATTTCAACGTCATCTTCCTTCCCTTCTGGTCTCTGTCGGAGGCAATTATGCTGGAGCTGAAGGTAAAGTGCCCTGGGGCAGCTGCAGAGGGGAACTTCGTCCCCTGCTTGGGATAGTGGGAGGGAGGTTTTCCAGTCTGTGGCGTGACTGGAGCCTGGGGCTTATAGTTGGAGAAATCCTTGGGCTGGATAAGGCTCTGAAGAGGGGCAGGAGGGACAGGAGGAGCATGGCAGGAGGGGCCCATTGGAAAAGACCCCCCATCTCTTTTTATGTCACTGCAGTTTAGCTTGCTGTCCCTTTACTACCAATGCTTGTTGGTTGCTGCGTATGTGACAATTGTCGGAGCAGAATCGGCCCGCCTCTTCCTTGGATACATTGGGAATTTGCAAGAAAAGGTAAGGAATGACAGGAGACTCAGCTGCTCTGCTTAGCTTTCTTTTTAAACACAAGATTCTCACGGCGGGCACAACTCATACATGGGAAATCATGAGATGCCATGGATCCTGTGGTGATGGTGATGGTGGGGGAGGAAGGCAAAAGTCCAGATGGCGTCCACAACCATGCCATCCTCTAGGGCACATACAAAAGAGCAAGGCCGCCATCTTGGCCCTTGTGACTCCCTTCCTATGAAGACTCCCGATGGACCTCATTCCTTCAGAGCCACAGAATGAGATCTGGACTTCTAGTGTTCTGACCCAGGCTTCGTCAAACGTACTTAAATACAAACTTATTTTAAAAGCAAAACCTATTTTATTGCAACGCTGGGAATTACTTGCATTCCCAGCCACAGCCAATTAAACACAGTTCCCCAGGATAAGCCCACGCTTGTCGGTGCTGTGGAATGCTGCCAAAAACAGAAGTCTTCAAAGTAATTAGAACAGAACCCACCCCCGAAGTATCAGAAAAAAACCGACCAGAGTACGCAGAGCTTCAAGGATTCAGAATCTAATTGAACTGCTTTGCTTCCTGCAAAGTTTTAGTCATTGTGGTCTGACTTTTATCCCTTATGGGAGGGGCAATCACATCCCAGCCTTACTTCCGAGTTGCCCCGGCTGCTTCAGCTGCTCTCGCCTTCTGGAAGCTCTGTGCACACGCGCACTGGGAACAGGCTCCCTTGGGTCCTCTGCTTCGCTGCTGCCAGACTCCGGAGGCTCCAGAGGCAGCACCCCACTCCCAGATGGTCCTGCCCACATCCCTGCATCGGACACAGGACCCTCATCTAAGTCCTCTTCAGATTCCCTGAGTGGTTCCCTTTCTTCCCCACTGTCTGACTCCACTGCCGCCTGCAGGCGAACCACAACATCTAGGGTGATCATTTGCTTAAATTACTCTCCAAAAATTGAAATAAGGAGGGGGGGGAATAGAGGAGAGGTTTATCAAGATGTTCATCAAGGTGCCTTTCTGGAATCTATTATCCAAACTGAAATATCTTGCCACTGAGAGACTAAAGGAACTTCTCTAAAGGTGCATCTGAATAGCAACAGCAATAGCACTTAAGACTTATATACCGGTTCACAGTGCTTTACAGCCTCTCTAAGCGGTTTACAATATCAGCATTGTAAACATTGAGCCAGTCAGGATCGAACTATTGGCAGTGGGCAGAGATTGCTTGCAATACTGCATTCTAACCACTATGCCCCATGGAAGGAAGGAAGGAAGGAAGGAGGGAGGGAGGGAGGGAGGGAGGGAGGGAGGAAGAGCAATAGCAAATAGCCGTTAGACTTATATGCCACTTCACAGTGCTTTTACCACCCTAAGTGGTTTACAGAGTCAGCCTCTTGCCCCCAACAATCTGGGTCCTCATTTTTACCACCTCGGAAGGATGGAAAGCTGAGTCAATCTTGAGCCCAATGGGATTTGAACTCCTGGCAGTCAGCAGAATGAGCCTGCGATGCTGCATTCTGTGGCTCTCTGGACCTGCTCAAGAAGGGCATCTACAGAACTTGGCCAAAAATGTTGAAGGGGACAACCGTAGTGATATGATTGAAGCTGTTGTTTGTATGCATCATTCGTGTGGCACACATGCACACAACTCCCAAACTGAACTCTGCAGTCATGGACCTCATCTTAACCTTTTTAACCATCTACCCAATAGCAGAGCAGATAAAATTGGAATTGGAAAGGATGCCCAGCATTGTGGGAAGGCAGCAAACAGTGTGGAGGCCTCGGTTGCTAAGGGGAGAAAGAGACAGTGCATCTCCTTCAGTGGTTTTCCTTCTTCTGCAGACTTTTTATGAAAGATGAGGAGGGAGTGTGGGCATTTCTCTGTTAGAGTTGTGAATCATTTATCAATGTCGAAACAGATGCAACATTCCACATTTGCCAGTGGGTGTTTCCTGCAACCCCGATTTGCTGTTTTGAGTATCAATTTTGCTCCCAGAAGACAAGTCCTTGGAGAGAGCAGGTGCCTCTTGATTCTGGCTCATTCACTATAGGACAGCCTTGAATGTCAATCCAGTTGTGGATAAATTTAGACATTATCGCTAAATATCTTCCACCGAAATTGAAGAGTCTGGGGTCCCTGCAGCTGCAGCCCTGAAAGAGAAGTTGTTGTAGGGCTCATGTTGAGGCATTCCCCATTAGGAGAATGAGTCCACTCAGGGAAACATAGTGAGAGTGGTGTTGCATAACACACAACCAGCATACAGATACACTAAATAGTAAAATGTTAAGTTTTTACTTCCAGTAAACGGGTAAACAAAGTCCAACAAACAGTCCAAATCATACACAGTTAAAGCAGTTAGTATTCAAAACAATCAGTCCAGGGATAATCCAAAAACGAAGTCCTTTTCTTTATCAGTATCATAAACAAAGTTCAGTAAACGGAGTTTGTGAACAGTTGCAAGACTCACAGCAATTCAAGCAGAATGACGTTCAGGCAAAAGGCAAAAAGGAAATGCAAAGAAGAACAAACCAGGTTTCTGGCTCCATCTTATGGCCATTGGAGGAACCTCAGCCAATCACAATTACAACATTCTCTTAAAGATACAACAGTATTAAATGACTATCCTGGCTTATATATTGCCAACCCAACTGTTAGGTGACTATCATTCCTAACAGCTCTCATATAGAGTGGAGTTTCAATTGTTGGGCAAGGCTGCCCTCTGACCTTTTCAGATCCTTCCTGTGGATACACCTGAGCAGGTGTCAAATATCAAATATCTGGTGAGTTTTCAAAACACATTCAATTAATCTAAAATATTGAGGCAGAGAAGAGCATTAAGAGGAACAGTTTTGGTTTTCAAGGATGCCCAGAGGCTTCTGAGATTTGGTTGAAATTCATGATGAATTTAGGGGCCAAGTGTCAGTTCCAAGTAATACACCCACGGTGAACAAAATTTCGAGGCAGGTAGATTCCTCAAAGAATAGTTTTATTTGGATATATCATATTGGCAGAATTCTGAGGAAAACCAACTCTGAAGGTTCCCAGAGTTTTCATCTAATTAAAAGTCCCCCCCCTTCCAAACAGTCACATGATCCAATCAAGGTGCCATCTGGTTGCCTGGTGACATCACCCCTCCTCCCTCTGATCAGATTTAAGAATGTCCTTGGTTCCCAAGAGAAAATATTTTGTTTTGACCACAAAAGCCCAGCTATCTCTATTCCCCCACTCTCTATCCCTTAGCTCCGGTGTGGCAACACTAAAGCTCCAAGATGGCTTTGGTGAGGTCAGCTTCAGGGTTGACACCAGGTTAGTCTCTTGAAAGGTAAGCACTGCATGGAACCATCCCCCCTCCCCCTTGGCTCCCACAGGTTCCAGAGCTGGCTGGATTCCTCCTCCTGTCTTTCGTCATTGAGATGCCCGTCTTGCTGTTCATCCTGACGGACCATCAGGTGATCCAGATGCCTCTGGAAATGGCGGTGCATGGTATCCTCCTCTGCTTCCTCACCTCGGAGATCATGGCCGCTTCCTTTGCCCTCAAAGAAATGGCCAAGTACCTGGCCAGGCAGTTCTACCTGATGCAGTTTGAAGGGCTCTCGGGCAGAGTTAGGCACCAGGAGTTCTGTGTGGGGGAACCATCAACATGCCCCAGTTACAGGGCAAGAGGCACTAACCACCCACTTCCTGCAAGACAGAGGAGTCCTTGCCAAAATTAAAAATGACTTTGGGCCAGGGGTGGGGTAACGTCTGTTCCTCTCAAGTTTCTTTTCTGGTAAAGTCTGTTCGTTTTGGTTTTGCTGGCTTTTCATTTCTGCAAGCCCAACATTTGGGGTTCTCCCAACTTCCCATGTCTCCAAATGCATTGAGGATAGTTCCTGGATCTTGAGGTTTCTCAAAAGCTCACTTTAAATTTCTGGTGGCTTTAACCCTCCTGTTTCCCGTTTTCACTTATTCTAAACGTCCCTTATTTTCCAGGATCTGGGGAAGGGCAGTGGGGCAAGGGATTCTTCCCCCAACTATAGGGAGCCCCCTCTGAAAAACCTGTGCCTGGCTCTGTATCCTGCATTTAATATTTCCAGTTTACTACACATTTGAAATAATTATGGGCTGTGCTGGGTGCGTGTGTGTGTGGGGGGGTGGGGGTGGGGGTTAAGACCCAAAAGACCAGAAGAGAGACCAGGGTGCTGGGCCCCCCAAAAGCATAGCAGCCTGTGGAGTGGCGGGTTACACATAGAACACGCCCCCCCCCCCCCGTGTCTATGTGATCCCCAGATGGCAGCCTGGATATGGGTAGCAAGGCTGAATGCCTACCTGAGGGAGGCTTCCTGCCTCATTATGGGGGCTCTTTGGGATAGTTTTAATTAATAGAGGCCTCTCCCCCACCTCAGCAGGACGCCTGCTGCCCCACGGCCTCTGTTCTCAGCCCCTGGACCCTCCCAAGACAACAGAGAACAAAGCTTAGGCAGATACCATGCTTGGAGGCCACCCTCAGCCTGTGCTGGAGCTGGGAGAGAAAGACAACGTTGTGAAACTGTTAAGCCACGTGTGGCCATGTACACTTAAAACTCCCACTTGCTTTGGAGAGGCAACATAATTGGTCAACACAAAAAAGCAAACTTCCCCCAGGTTTTATTAATACATGCTTTTAGTTGTTGTTTATTTTTTTGTGATAGGTTGCTCGCAAGACAGAGCCATGGCTCACACTTGGCTCAAAATTTCTGGGATGTCCAGAGATGAGATGAGATGAGATGCCTAGAAATCAGTGGAATGTCAGTAAAATCCTCTAATTTCTGCTCCCTGGTGGGGTTCCCATCCTGCATTCATATGGGGAAACCACATTCATCCCTTTTATGAAATTGCCTTCCTGCTATATTATAAAAAATCAATTAATAAAAAAGAGACTTTGCATAAAATCATCTAAGGGCAATTAAAACATACAAAACAATAAACCAGAAGTGGCAATACTGCCAGAATCTGACTGCTAGTTCAAGAGAATCTTCAGCACCCTCACAGATTTTTTTTTCAAGAACATACAGAGTTATACCAAAAGGTGGATTTAGTAAACAACTATATTTTAGCCTAGTGTGCTTAGCTGACATTTTGGTATGCAACATAAATGAAGATTAATTTGAATAATTCCCCAAGCTAACAGTAAGTTAACCATGGATAAGCATGATGGAGGCTTCCAATTATTTTTCCTATTTTGGAAGAACACATTTTAGACATGTTGGTCTTCTCATCCTTTTCCTGTGATATAATTTACAATTTATTCTACCTGTTCAAAGACACCTGTGGCAACTTTTCTATTTGTCCTTAGAGCCAATTTGTTCTGTTTTAGCTATGGCCTGATCTGATAACTTGTGTGGAGGTTACACTTTAGAACCAAAAGCAGACAATGATACTGGAATCCAGGCCTCCAGATTAAAGAGCTGTGACTATTTTAGACTCTCCTTGAATGCAACCAGTGAAGTGGGGTCTGCCATTTATTTATACATATTAAAGTTGTCACCCTTCTCACCACGAGATGGTCATCATGTATTTTCATTCCCACATCCTTAGTAAGCTTCTACTCTGGTGTCACGAGTCTCAAAGTGTCCATGGACATCTCCCTTGGTGGCCTCCATGCTGGTTGCTTGTGACTAATTTAGTATTTTTAAAGAAGGAAAGAAGATCTGTTGCAAAGCAAAACATTGGTCTTTAGCATCATCATCATCATCGAGAAAAATACCTCTGGCCCACAAAGTCTTCTTCAGAAATAAGTACGTGTTAAGAGAATTTGCAGGCCCGGGTCAAAAAGACAAGGCAGAGGTCATGAGGGAACAATGGGATGGAAGCCCAGCTTTTGTTTTCTCTTTTTTCCTTGCAAGACACATTAAAAAGGGGTGGATCTTTGAACAGTCATTATCACCATCTTTTCTGTTCATTTTCTTGACATCCCCCTCCCTACCCAGATATCCCTGATAGGTGCTCACCTGCACATAAATCTGTCTGGTAGTGATCAGAGGAAACTTGGAGGGTCCAACTTTAGTTTGCTTTTTACTGAATTATCTGTGGTCACATAATGTAGGAGTCCCCTAATAAGCAAGAGCGATTTTCAACTAGTATGTTGCATTAAGCCAGTAAACACGACAATATACACTGCTCAAAAAAATAAAGGGAACACTTAAACAACACAATGTAACTCCAAGTCAATCACACTTCTGTGAAATCAAACTGTCCACTTAGGTAGCAACACTGATTGACAATGAATTTCACATGCTGTTGTGCAAATGGAATAGACAACAGGTGGAAAGCAGAGGCAGTTAGCAAGACATCCCCAATAAAGGAGTTGTTCTGCAGGTGGTGACCACAGACCACTTCTCAGGTCCTATGCTTTCTGGCTGATGGTTTGGTCACTTTTGAATGCTGGCAGTGCTTTCACTCTAGTGGTAGCATGTGGGTCTACAACCCACACAAGTGGCTCAGGTAGTGCAGCTCATCCAGGATGGCACATCAATGTGAGCTGTGGCAGGAAGGTTTGCTGTCTGTCAGCGTAATGTCCAGAGCATGGAGGCGCTACCAGGAGACAGGCCAGTACATCAGGAGATGTGGAGGAGGCCATAGGAGGGCAACAACCCAGCATCAGGACCGCTACCTCCACCTTTGTGCAAGGAGGGACAGGAGGAGCACTGCCAGAGCCCTGCAAAATGACCTCCAGCGGGCCACAAATATGCATGTGGCTGCTCAAACGGTCAGAAACAGACTCCATGAGGGTGATATGAGGGCCCGACATCCACAGGTGGGGGTTGTGCTTACAGCCCAACAACGTGCAGGACATTTGGCATTTGCCAGACAACACCAAGATTGGCAAATTCGCCACTGGCACCCTGTGCTCTTCACAGATGAAAGCAGGTTCACACTGAGCACGTGACAGACGTGACAGGTTCTGGAGACACTGTGGAGAACGTTCTGCTGCCTGCAACATCCTCCAGCATGACCGGTTTGGCAGTGGGTCAGTAATGGTGTGGGGTGGCATTTCTTTAGGGGGCCGCACAGCCCTCCATGTGCTCGCCAGAGGTAGCCTGACTGCCATTAGGTACCGAGATGAGATCCTCAGAACTCTTGTGAGACCATATGCTGGTGCGGTTGGCCCTGGGTTCCTCCTAATGCAAGACAATGCTAGACCTCATGTGGCTGGAGTGTGTCAACAGTTCCTGCAAGACGAAGGCATTGATGCTATGGACTGGCCCGCCCGTTCCCCAGACCTGAATCCAATTGAGCACATCTGGGACATCATGTCTCGCTCCATCCACCAATGCCACGTTGCACCACAGACTGTCCAGGAGTTGGGGGATGCTTTAGTCCAGGTGTGGGAGGAGATCCCTCAGGAGACCATCCACCACCTCATCAGGGGCATGCCCAGGCATTGTAGGGAGGTCATACAGGCATGTGGAGGCCACACACACTACTGAGCCTCATTTTGACTTGTTTTAAGGACATTACATCAAAGTTGGATCAGCTTGTAGTATTGTTTTCCACTTTAATTTTGAGTGTAACTCCAAAGCCAGACCTCCATGGGTTGCTAAATTTGATTTCCATTGATAATTTTTGTGTGACTTTGTTGTCAACACATTCAACTATGTAATGAACAATACAGTACATACGGCTGAGTTTTCAGAACACACTATACCCTAAATCTGGATGAACAAAACCCTAATTGGTGTGTTCACACATGTGATGCTCAGATAAAATCCCTTCTGATTGAGCAGAATGGCCTTGTTCGCATCCTGGGCCCAGAGAACAGCAGGATCAGAGGTCAGGTAGTCCTCAAGGTATGACCCTAATGGAAACCGCCTATTAAGGTTGTAAATCAAAATTTTCGTAAAATACTCAATTTTAGTACATTTTTTTTACTAAGCTTGCTAATCGAATCAAATAAGTTGTTAAGTGAGTTAAATGATCACCGCCATTGTTAAGTGAGTAGAGAGGCTTTGGTGTGGGACCTCCTGAGTCCTGCCACCTGCCTATCGGCTGTTTCTAGCAAGGCTGTGCAGCCTTCTGCCCAGGAATTGTCTCCAGGCAGGTGCCCAAAGTGGGGAGGGGGTGATTTCCTCCCAGCTAGGGGACAGCAGCAGCTCCCTTGGCTCTCTGCCAGGGGAAAAAGGAACAGTAGCAGCCACATGCTACCCATGTTTACCCTGGATTGATTGATTCATGGCTCTCCCCTCTAACTCTCCCCACCACGAGCTGAAGGCTGGTCCTGAATCCTCACCTAAAAAAACAACCCTGTGAAGTAGGGCAGGTTAACAGAGTGGCTGGCACACAAAGTTTAAGCTTCCAGGGCTGAACCACATCATCATATTTGCAGACAGCATCAAGCCAGCGGGAACAGCCAACAGCTGTAGCATCCAGTCTTCAAGCCCCACCAAGGATGCTCCATGCAGCAGCTATTGAGAATAAAACTGCACTGCCTACAAAATTCTTAGATCTTGATTGGCCATGTGACCGGGGGAAAAATGTGCCGACCATATGGGTCTCCAGAAATTGCGTCATAACCCCAGATGAAAAAAGGGAAGTCATGGGATTCAAAATGGCCACCAATGCAGGAGTGACTGAATTCCAGGTCACATGACTGCAGAGGCTTCTTCTTGGATGCAATTTTGAATTCCTAGGGTAAGTACACATTTGGGGTAAATTTGTTTAATGGATGTTCCTACCTGTACAGTAGATCCTCTGGTGATGACCGTATTCTGTTCTGAGAATTTGTCGTCACCGTATTTGGTCATCACCGAAAGCACACACGTGTAAAAAAAAATGGCAGGGTGCAGAAGGGCAAATTGCTGCGGCTGTGTTTGGTCCCCACCTGAGCACCTGTTCACGACCAGAGGTAAAAAAATTTGTTCATCACCCGATTTGGTCGTGAACGGAAGCATTTGCAACCAGAGGTTCTACTGTATCAGGGGCTAGATCTGGATTGCAAAATGTGAACCACCACTAGAGGGCAGCAATACCCTCTGCTGCCATCCAGTGAGCTTTTGTATTTTGGCAGCCCAGATTCTGTCTCTGTCAGTGTTATTTCTAAAATAGCACACTGGAGAAGTCTCCCTGTCCTAAAGATATGCCCTTGCCTTCAGCCAACGTAACTGTTAACTTTCACTGCCATGAATAGAACCACAAAATAATGACCTAGAAATGCAGATGACTTGCAGTGTCCCTCTTTCCTTAGCCCAATATATAGCCAAGGATTCCATGTTGGGTCAGGCAGTGCAAGATCCCAATTTTTTTCTATCCCTCATCATTGCAAATCTCTGTTTTGTAATCCAAAAGGCCAAAGCAAGCCCTAATTCAGGGATTCTCCAGTGCTGGAAACCACTACAAGCAGCAACAGACAACAAACACAGTGATGGCCCTTGGAATGCTAGGAGTTGAAGTCCACAATATTGGCAAGTCACATTGGACCAGGTTGGTCTGAGACAATAAAAACTGTCATCTTTCTCTTCTTCTGGTGCAAGAAGGAAAAGCTGCAAGGACTATCAACCTGATAAAATTGAGGCAGCTGAAGCAAGCAGATGTTGCTGGATGGCCCAGTCGGCAGTAACTTCTTCACCTTTTGAGATGCTGTTCTTTTAAGTGGCAGCCAAGGAAAGCTTGTTGTGTGTAACACAAACGTAACAAAATCCAAAATGTAAATAAATGTCCTTT
>NW_020719207.1:0-14973 GCF_900518725.1 Notechis scutatus
ATTCAAGGACTCTGAGCTTTTTACTGAAAAGATAATGGGATGAGCATGGTAGATTGTTTATACAGGTGCTCCTCTGTGAAACTACTGATAGCCAGAGTCTGGAGTTGAAATTGAAAGAAAGAAGTTTGAAGTGATCTTGCAAAGAAGACTGGAAATTCTGTTTTGATTTATCAAAGAGCCTTGGACATTTAGTGGCAGTGGTTTGTGTTCTGTATTTGCATTTTTGTAAACCTGTGTTCTGATTGGCTAAGACGCACAGCACTCGGATTGGTCGAGTGTGCAGCACTGATTGGCCATTATGAAGCAACTGCGATTGGCTGAGCTGATCACGGGAGATTTGAACGGCTGTCATTGGCTGCGGCGCCCTGTGCAAGACCAATATAAGCTGCCGCCGATCCAAGCCTAGCAAGCCGATCTACCTTACAATAAAAAGAGCTTTCAAAAGTCACTCGCCTCGCGTCTCTTCTTGGGACCAATCTACCAACATAACACTGGCGACGAAGGTGGGATACTGAAACAAAGACCCACCCTGCACATGGCACCGCGGCAAGGCGACCAGCAACATGGCCAGCAGCACTGCGCCACCTGCACCTTTCAACCAGGCTGCAGAGGACTGGGAATCTTACATCGATAGATTCCTCATGTTCCTAGAAAGCAGCAACCTAAAGGACGCAAATGAACAGAAAAAAAGGGCCGTGTTCCTGACCCACTGCGGGCCCGCAGTGTTCAAGATGGCGAAAGTCCTCGCCAAACCCCTCGATGTGAAGGCGATGGACTGGGCCGACCTCGAGCCACTGCTGCGAAGCCACTATGCGCCCGCTGTACCAACCCTCATCCGCCGGCACGATTTCTACCGGAGGGATCAGAAGGAGAGTGAGAGCATCAGCGACTTTGTGGCTGATCTACGGGACCTCGGGGGCATGTGCGGGTTCATCGACATGGATGAAGCCCTGCGAGACCATGTCATCCTTGGACTCAAAGACCCTATTCTGCAAAGCCGGCTAATGGTGAAGGGCAACATATCCCTTACTGACACTCTCACCGAGGCAACCGCAGCAGAGGCGACCAGGAAATCGGCAGCCCGGATGCGGCAAACGAGCACAGCGGACCAGCCCGTGACAACCGAGGTGGCCCCAACCCCTGAGAAGCACGCCGAAGCCAGCCGCCGAGCAACCACCACCACACATCATGGCGATCTCGACTCCCTCACCAACACCAAGGACGAAGAGGAAGACATCCACCGGCTCCAGGAGGAACGAGACCGGCATGAGCGGCAAGGTCGTAAGTCAGGGTTCCAGTGTGCCGAGTGCGGGGGTGACCATCCATGGTCAGAATGCCGGTTCTTCGATGCAATCTGCCGGCACTGCGACAAGCGGGGCCACATCGCCAAGGTGTGCCGGTTCAAGCGGAACCATAGTCCCCGGCGTCGAGACAGCAGCCCCCGGAGACGAGATGGCATCCCCCCCAGGAACAGAGACCGACATGCCGAGAGCCGATGGAGCCGGGATGGAAGGAACAGGCGTCTCAACGAGGCTCGACAATGAGAAGAAACCCACCAAACAGTTGTTATCGGCCACTCTTCAAACTGGGATGCCCGGAAGGTAGATGTGGAGGTGGGCATCAAAGACCGACCATGCAAAATGGAGGTGGATTCCGGATCCTACCTCTCCATGGTCGCTTGGCGGGAAATCAAGCGCCTGGTGCCTACCATCCATAGGCGCGAACTGGAAAGCCAGAAGCTCATCCTCAAAGACTACCAGGGGAACCGCATCCCCGTGGTCGGAATTGGACACTTTAAAATCACGTTCAAAGGGCGCACCGAAATACTTCCCCTAACCATCGTGGACAAGGACCGCCCTAGCCTTTTGGGACTACAATGGTTTGCACCATTGGGAATAGAGGTGACGGGCACCAACCACATCGCCGAGGTGGACTGGGAGGAGCAGCTCGCAAAAGATTTCCAAGAGGTCTTCAACGGCAGCCTAGGCAAGTACCGAGGGGCCCCGATATCCTTCAACCTAGACCCTAACATTGCCCCAATCCGCCTTAAACCCCGGCGAGTACCCTTCACGCTCAAACCTAAGATCGATGAGCAGTTAAACAAGCTCATCGAGCAAGGGGTACTCGAGCCAACAGACCATGCCAGGTGGGAGACCCCTATAGTCACCCCGGTAAAACCAGATGGGTCAGTGAGAATTTGTGGTGATTACAAGGCTACCCTCAATTTGTGGTGATTACAAGGCTAGCCGCGCTCTGCAACAGAGCGCCTACCCCATCCCAGTGGTACAGCACCTTCTGCACTCACTGGGGGGAGGCAAGGTTTTCGCAAAACTCGACCTGGCACAGGCCTACCAGCAATTGCCGGTCGACGCGGAAACCGCAGAGGCGCAAACCATAGTCACCCACCGCAGGGCCTTCCGCTGCAAGAGGCTCCAGTTCGGAGTCAGCGTAGCCCCAGGGGTCTTCCAGAGCCTAATGGAGAGGCTACTCCAAGGCATCAAGGGGGTAGTGCCTTATTTTGATGACGTGCTGGTGTCAGCGGCCAACCAAAAACAATTGGAGAGCCGCCTGAGGGAGGTGCTTCAAAAATTCAAAGACTCGGGTTTAAAAGTCAAGAAAGTGAAATGCCAGCTGTGCACCGAGAGAGTCGAATTCCTAGGGTACCTCCTAGACCAGCACGGGATCCACCCAACGGAAAAAAAAATCAGGGCCATCAAGGAAGCCCCTAGACCGAGGAATAAAACTGAGCTGCAGGCATTTCTGGGACTGATTAACTTCTATAATGTTTTCCTGCCCCAAAAGGCGACCGCGGCGGAACCGTTGCATAGGCTGCTGGACAAGACAGCCACCTGGAACTGGGGAAGGCGACAGGAAAACGCATTCAACCGAACAAAAGATCTACTCACATTGGACGCTGTTCTCATCCAATACAGCGAGACCCTACTGCTAGCAGTAACATGCGACGCATCCCCCTTCGGCGTCGGTGCCATCCTCAGCCACACTCTCCCTGACGGAAAAGAGGCACCCATCACCTTCTTTTCAAGAACCCTCTCAAAACCGGAAAGGAATTACAGCCAGCTGGATAAGGAGGCCCTGGCAATCGTCGCCGCCGTTAAAGAAGTTCCACGAGTACCTTTACGGCAGAACCTTCACCATCATCACCGACCACAAACCGCTACTTGGGATTCTGGCAGGGGACAGGGCCACCCCGAACATTCTATCCCCTAGAATGACAAGGTAGTCCGAATTCCTCGCCGCCTACAATTACCAGCTAACCCATCGGCCCGGTAAGACAATCTCACACGCAGATGCCTTGAGCCACACTCCGTTGCCCAACCAGGACGCCGACCCAGCACCCGCTACGTCCACCCTGAGCATAGAGACCTTACCCAATCTCCCCCTGACCACGTCAGACATTGCCCGGGAAACCAATAAAGACAAACGTCTGGCACGGGTTTTAAACTGGGTGGAGAAAGGGTGGCTGGAAAAAGACGATGATGAACAAGTCAGGACCTTCTGGAGCCGGCAAACAGAACTCTTTACACAAAAAGGTTGTTTACTATGGAGGGACAGGGTGGTCATCCCAGAAAAATTACAGAAAAAAATCTTGGACATGCTACACGAAGAGCACCCAGGCATCGTTAGAACAAAAGCCCTGGCCAGAAGTTACGCCTGGTGGCCAGGGATGGACAAGGAAATCGAAGCCTGGGTGGCATTGTGCAGGAAATGTCAAGAATCCAGGCCAAGCCTTCCTGCCGCCCCAATCCTGGAATGGGAAACCCCCAGAGGGCCATGGTCCAGGATTCACATAGACTTCGCCGGGCCCACAAAGGGACACATGTTCCTGATAACGGTAGACGCTTACTCCAACTGGTTGGAGGTAAGCAACATAAGAACGACTACCACAGAGGCCGTTATCAAAGAACTCAACAATATTCTCAACCCACGGCCTCCCAGATGTAATTGTATCTGACAACGGGCCCCAATTTACTGCGCTACTGTTCGAAAAATTCCTAGCGGAACGGGGAATACGGCATGCACTGACAGCGCCAGCACATCCGGCGGCGAATGGGAGGGCAGAACGAATGGTACAATTTACCAAAAAAACAATCCAAAAAATTGAAACCGGGGAAATACAAGAAAAGATTAATAAAATGCTATTTATACAACATATAACTCCAAACACGACAACCAACAAAAGCCCCGCAGAACTATTAATGGGGAGGAAATTAAGGTCCCCGCTAGACAGGCTGCACCCCACGTACAACCCTGAGAAACCCCCCGACTCATCTAGCAAGCACCGAACATTCGCACCGGGCAACACAGTATATGCAAAGAACCTCTCAGGGGACCCACTCTGGGTACCAGCAACAATAACCCAGGTAACAGGTCCCCGCTCGTACCGGCTACAAACAACCGATGGACGAGCATGGAAAAGACACATCGATCAGCTAAGATCGAGAACTAACACGGGAAATACAACCGACACGCAAAAAGATAAGGAAAACGTAGGGGGAAGGGGAAACCCAAACAGCAGCCAAGAAAGAGAGGGAAACCCCGCAACGCAAAACAAACAAACCCAAAAAGAAAGAAACCAGCAATACTCACCAGTGGAGCCACCGACAGACTACCAGCCCGAAGCCTCGCCTGGAAGGTACAGCCAAGCCAGTTCGACCAGCCCGGAAAGACCGAGCGGGAACAACGGAGCCAGCAGCTTGACCAGCCCGGGTAGACCGGGAGGGAGCTACGGCGAAAGGCCTGACTCACCCTTCCAGGTGGTTCCATCGATGAGGCAGAGAGCAACACAGACCCCGACCGAACCGGCCGGAGACCAAGAGACAACTAACCTGCGCAGGTCCAGTAGACAAGTACGGAGCCCCGCCTACTTGTGGGACTATGTTACGTAGGACCGAACCAAGAGGGGAGGGGTGTTCTGTATTTGCATTCTTGTAAACCTGTGTTCTGATTGGCTAAGACACACAGCACTCGGATTGGTTGAGTGTGCAGCACTGATTGGCCATTACGAAGCCGATCGCGGGAGATTTGAACGGCTGTCATTGGCTGCGGCGCCCTGTGCAAGACCAATATAAGCCGCCGCCGATCCAAGCCTAGCACGCCGATCTACCTTACAATAAAAAGAGCTTTTAAAAGTCACTCGCCTCGCGTCTCTTCTTGGGACCGATCTACCAACATAACAGTTTGCTTTCTGACAGAACTGCTTGTTATCCTTTTTTTTTTTAAAACTTCCCCTCCAGCTGGATTTTTATGCTTGGACGTTAACGTTTTGATTCAGGAATTAGAGTATATATTTTTTCTCTCCTCTTGTTTTGCCTTACCCTTTTAATTAAGGGAAATATACAGATTTCTATTTTTTAAATTTCCTTATTTTTTTATTTTTTTCACTCTTTCTTCTTTTTACATTTTTTTTTCTTTTTTAATATAATTGGAACCAATTGGATTAAGGTATACAAGTGCCTGATGATTTTTTCCCCTTCCCCCTTTTATTTTTTTCTTTTTATTAGGGTGGTAGTTGTCTGCTCGTTTCTCCCCCCCCTCTTTTTATCAAGCATTACAAGATGAGTAGAAAGACAGCAGCCTCAGCTTCCTTAATACCAATTTCCTCCTCTTTACCATCTGGAGGACAATGAACAATACAGATGAAGTTGCAACAGGAGAAGGAGAAGGAAGTGACACTGCAGATGATTATGAGATACCTGGTTCATATTACCTTATGTGGTGGACATGTCTGGATGCAAAAAGATATTGGACTGAAATCCACACATGGCTGGAAAAAATGATAAAATGATAAAAAGATATTTTTATTGGGAATTATACCGAAAATAAAAAATTGAAACATTTGATTGTAAATGTTTTAACAGTGGCTAGAATTGTATTTGCTAAGAATTGGAAAAATGAAAAAAATACCTATGCAGGAGGAAGTTATTAAGAAAATTATGGACTGTGCTGAAATGAGTAAATTGACATTTGAAATTAGAGAACAAGAAGATAAACAATTTTATATGATATGGGATTTATTTTATCAATGGTTAGATAAAAAGACATGGTAATGAAATAGACTAGGAAATTTCATAATAGAAGACCAATAGATTGAGATAGAATAATATACAAAAATATATAACCATTGAATGAATGTATAATATAAATTTATAATAAAATCTAGAATATCTCGTATAAAATGATGGAACAATAGTTTTGTCAAATGAATGATAAATAATTGATAAATATATATGTTAGATTGACAATTTGAGAACCTATACAACCTGTGAGTAAGGACTATGAAAGGATAGCACAAAAGAATTGTAACCAACTGTATGTATATAACTGGAAGATGGTTTTATGTTTTTATGTTTTGTCTGTATATGTTTTGTCTTAAAAAATAAAAATTTTCTTTAAGAATAATAGTAATAAAAAGGATGCTATTAAATATCCTATACAGTCACCTATATTTTTACCCTGGTACCATTACAAGTAATTTTTAATATACAAAAGTTCATTTAGTAGAATGTTGAAATTACAATGGCACTGAAAAAAAGTGAAATTATGAGCATTTTTCACACTTACTACCATTGCAGGTTCCTCACGATCACATGATCAAAAGGGTCTAGGATGACTTGATACTGCTAGCTCAACACAGCCAGCTGGAGGCAGCCTTCTCACCACTGCCAACTCACTGCATCCATCTCTTTGCAAGATATCTCAACACCAGAAATTTGCTGTGGGGATAATTCACTGCAGGTGCTGGATGGAAAGCTGAATGGAAAGCTGGACTGGTGAGCGAGCAGGCTGTCCAAGTGGGGGCAATGACAGGTGGGGAGTGGAGTTGAAAGCAATGGAATGGAGACAAGGGCAGGGGGTGGGGTGTCAAGAGAAGCCACCACCACCCTACAACTTTGCTTAATGTCTTGCTCTGAAAACAAGGGCAGCTTTGGGAAGCAATCGGGTGGGATGTCAGCTTTTTTAAAAACTAAAAAGGTTCATTTTGAATTGCATTCAAATCCTGGCCCATCAAGCAGATTGCAAAGTTTGCAGCTGCATTTACTTGTGGTCTGAAGCATCATAGAAATGGGGCTGTATGGACCAGGAAGTTTGGAGTCCAAACTGTAAAAAACCCTCTTCTCAGCATTACTCTTTTCACAGGATCGGTTTCAGCTTGGGGGGTGTTCTATCACCAGAAAAAGATAGACTCGAGACCGGAGTTGAGTTCAGCTCTTTATTTAACTGTCAGTAACTTCAACTAAACTCGAGCCGCGGCAGCCTCTTTTATAGAGGCTGCTTGCGGCTTGCAACCAATGGCATTATTTTAAACCTCCTGCCGTTTGGGCGGCCAATCATAATCTGTTGTTAACCACCAATTGCTAGGTGGTAGTGATTGACCAATCAGAACGTAGTATTACAAGTATGCAGATGTCTATATACAACACCCCTCCCCTCTTGGTACGGTCCAACTTTACGTGACGTAGTCACGCAAATAGGCGGGGCTTTTGTGGGTCCTACTTGACCTGCGCAGCTCAGTCTCTGTGTTGTCTTCAATCGGTTCGGACGGGATCAATGTTTCTCCTGTCCTTCTCTAAGGAACCTCCTGGAAGGGTGAGTCAGCCATGCCGCTCCCGCCGTGCTTTGTTAGGTTGGTTGAGCGGGCTTTGCCGCTCCCTTCTGGCATACTCGGGCAGGTGGAGTCGGCTCAGCTGCTTCTTCCCTGGTTCTCCTCCAGCTCCCTTCTTTCGAATTCGCCTGTTGGTAAGTAGTTTTTATTTGTTCTTGGGCTTTCTGTTGCTGGTTGGTGGCCTCTTTTTAATTGTGTTAAAGGAGGGTTTTCCTTTTCTTTATTATTTAAGGGTCCCCCCCCTCTGGTTTTATTATTACTTATTGGCTGTTTTGAATGAGTTTGCTCTATGTTTCGGGGTGTGTCGTTGTTGCGTTCGAGGTTTCGAGATCGTAGTTGGTCTATGTGCCTTTTCCAGGTTCTGCCGTCCGTCGTTTCCAATCGGTACAACCGGGGGCCTGTTATTTGTGTTATCGTGGCCGGTAACCACAATGAGTCTCCAGTAAGTTTTTCGCGTATACCAGGTCACCTGGTATAAACGTGCGGTACTTACTGGAGGAGTCTGGTGGCTTCTCGGGGTTGTAGGTGGGGTGTAGTCTGTCCAGATATGTTCGCAATTTTCTGCCCATTAAAAATTCAGCTGGACTCTTGTTTGTTGATGTGCACGGTGTTATATGTTGAATTGTGAGCATGGTATTTATTTTGTCTTGCATGTCACCCCCTTCAAGTTTTTCTAATGCTTCTTTCGTGTATCGAACCATGCATTCTGCCCGTCCATTTGACGCTAGGTGAGCTGGCGCTGTCAGGGCATGTCGTATGCCCTGTTCTGCGAGGAATTGTTCAAAAGCTAAAGCTGTGAACTGTGGGCCATTGTCTGAGACTAACACATCTGGTAATCCATGAGTGGTGAAGAGTTTCTTTAGTTGTTTAGTGACAGCTTCAGTCGTTGTTGAACTCATGATGCTGACCTCCAACCAGTTCAAGTAGGCATCGATGATGATTAAAAATGTATATCCCTTTGTGGGTCCGGTGAAGTCTATGTGGATCCTTGACCAGGGGCCTCTGGGTGTCTCCAAGTCAAGGACCGGTGCTAAAGGGGGGGTAGGTCTGGACGTCTGGCATTTATTACATGTTTTTACCCATGTTTCAATGTCTTTGTCTATTCCTGGCCACCAGACGTAGCTTCTGGCGAGGGACTTCATTTTTACCATGCCCGGGTGTCCCTCATGTAGCATGTTCAGCACGTCCTCCTGTAATTTCCTTGGAACAACAACCCTATTCCCCCACAATACACATCCTTTTTCAATTGACAGCTCAGTTTGCCAGGTTCTGAATGGTTTAAACGTCTCGTTTTTGTCATTTTCCAGCCAGCCCCTCCCCACCCAGTTCAGGAGTCAGGCCATTAGTGTGTCTTTTGCGGTTTCCCTTGCGATGTCCGATGCGGTGAGGGGCAGGTTCGATATTGTTTCAATTTGCAGGGTGTGTGGTGGGAGCTGGGTCGTCGTTGTGGTCTGGTAGAGGTGAGCAGCTCAGTGCGTCGGCGTGGGGTATGGCTTTTCCTGGTCGATAGATGAGCCTGTAGTTGTAGGCTGCAAGAAATTCCGACCATCTTGTCATCCTCGGAGACAGGATGTTTGGGGTGGCTCTGTCTCCTGCCAGGATTCCTAACAGTGGCTTGTGGTCGGTAATTAAGGAAAATGTCCTACCATAAAGGTATTCGTCAAAACATTTTACCCCCGAGATAGCGGCCAAGGCTTCTCTGTCCAGTTGGCTATAGTTTCTTTCGGCTTTTGACAGCGTTTTGGAATAAAAGGCGATCGGTGCCTCTCTGCCATCAGGTAGTGTGTGGCTAAGTATTGCACCTACGCCAAATGGTGAAGCGTCGCAGGTGACAGTCAGTGGTAGCGTGTTGCTGTATTGGATTAATACGGATTTGGATGTTATCAAGTCCTTAATTCTTTGGAATGCAGCTTCTTCTTATCGGCCCCATTGCCAGATGGCTTTTTTATCGAGTAGTCTATGAAGTGGTTCTGCTATTGTTGCCTTCTGCGGCAAAAAGACATTATAAAAATTAATGAGTCCCAAGAATGCCTGCAAGTCTGTTTTGTTTTTGGGTCTGGGAGCTTCTTTTATCGCTCGTATTTTTTTTCCGGTGGGGTGGATTCCTGCTTCATCAATAAGATATCCTAGGAACTCGGCCTGATTTGTGGCAAGTTGGCATTTTTCTTTTTTGACCTTGAGTCCTGCTTCTCTAAACCTTTGCAAAACTGCCCTTAGCCGGGCCTTTAGTTGTTTTTTATTCCCGGCCGATATCAATACATCATCAAAATAGGGAACCACCCCTTTTAGTCCTTGGAGAAGGTGTTCCATCAGGCTTTGGAAAACGCCTGGGGCCACGCTGACACCAAATTGCAATCTGTTGCATTTAAATGCCCCCCTATGTGTTACAATAGTCTGTGCCTCTGCCGTCTCAGAATCAACCGGCAATTGTTGATATGCCTGTGCGAGATCGAGCTTTGCAAAAACTTTTCCTCCCCCCAACGAGTGCAAGAGGTGCTGGACTACTGGAACGGGATATGCGCTCTGCTGTAATGCGTGGTTCAGGGTGGCCTTATAGTCACCACAGATGCGCACGGACCCATCAGGGTTCACGGGAGTCACAATAGGGGTTTCCCATCTTGCATGGTCGATTGGCTCTAACACCCCTTGTGCGATGAGTTTGTTCAGCTGCTCATTGATTTTTGGCTTTAACGCAAAGGGGACGCGTCTGGCCTTTAGCCGGATGGGGGCTATGTTCGGGTTTAGGCTAAATGAGATAGGGGTCCCACGGTACTTGCCTAGCGTCCCGTCGAATACATCCTGGAACTCCTTCATCAGGCTTTCTTCCCAGTCTGTCTCGGTGATGCTGTTGATTCCTGTCACTTTGATCCCCAAAGGCGCGAACCATTCTAAACCAAGCAGGCTGGGGCGGTCTCGGTCGACGATGGTCAATGGGAGAACTTCAGTGTGTTTCTTGAATTTTACCTTGAAATGTCCCAGTCCAACTACCGGAATCTTGTTTCCTTGGTAGTCTTTTAATGTCAGGCTTTGCTCTTCGAGTTCTTTTCGTCGTATGTCTGGTATCAAGCTTTTTATTGTGTTCCATGATACCATTGACAGATATGAGCTGGGCTCCACTTCCATTTCACATGGCTCTCCCTCTATTTTGATGTTTATTCGAATCTTCTTAGCATCAGTTGCTCTGGCATTCCCAATGATAATTGTCTGGTGTGTTTCTTCCTTCTCGTTGAGCCGCTGACTTCTATTTTCCCAGCTCCAAGGACTTCCGGTTTTCTTCTCCTTAGTTCTGGGGGTGGGGTGCTGCCTCGTCTTTTTGGACTACAGCTCTTTTTGTTTCGGCAGACCCTTGCAATGTGCCCCTGTTTTTCGCAGTGTCTGCAGATGGCGTCCAAAAAACGGCACTCAGAACGGGGGTGATTTCCTTCACATCCGGCACACTGAAAATCAGGTTTCCTTCCTCTTTTTTCTTGCCGGTTCCGTTCTGACTGGAGCCTATGTACCTCTTCATCTTCGTCCTCAGAGTCGGTTGATGACTCGATGTCTTCATGGTGGGTGGTTGTGGTAGTGTGTTTCTGGGTACCTTCTGCTTTCTTTTCTCTGCTCTGGCTTGGGCTGTTGGCCGTATTCATTTGCTTCATTTTCGCCTCAGATTTTTTTGCTGCTTCAGCTGCGGTTGCCTCAGCGATGGCTTCATTTACAGTGATGTTGGGTCGATTTAGTAGTTTGCTTTGGAGGGTAGTGTCTCTCAACCCGAGGACCACGCGGTCTCTCATGGCTTCGTCCATGTTGAGGAATTCGCATGCTCCTCCAATGTCCCTTAGTGCTGCTACAAAATCCCCGATACTTTCGCCTTCTTGTTGATCCTGTTTATCAAATTTGTGTCTTCGAATAAGATTGGAAACAACAGGCGCGTAATGGGATCTCAGCATCCGGTTCAGGTCCGGCCATGCCATCTGTTTGACATCATGCGGTTTTGCCAATGCTTTGGCCATTTAAAAAATGGTAGGTCCGCAATGCATCAGAAATACGGCTCTCTTCCTTTGGTCCGTGATTCCTTGTAGTTCATTACTCTCTAGGAACATCAGGAACCTGTCAATATATGATTCCCAGTCCTCTTCGGCTGGGTTGAATGGTGCGGGTGGCGAATTGTTTCTGGCCATCTCTTTGATTTCTTGGTTCTCTTCGTCACATGCTTACGGTCTTTGTCTTCTCAATCCCATCCTCGTTGCCAGTGTTCTATCGCTAGAACAAGATAGACTTGAGACCAGAGTTGAGTTCAGCCCTTTATTTAACTGTCAGTAACTTCAACTAAACTCGAGCTGCGGAAGCCTTTTTTTTTTTTAAACAAGTTTTATTAATTTTTTCAAAACACACAAATCATCATTATCAATTACATGTTTAAACCTTTTTCCATTATAAATTTAACAAGTCAGATAAACTATAATTCTATTTTAAACCATTTCCATATAAACATACAAAAACCTCTTATCCAATTTCTCTTTACTTCTCTTTACTCTTATTCCATTTCATTATTATTATTTCATCTTTTTCTTTCTGACTTAGTTACCATTATTCTCATTCTATATTTCTGCAAGGTTTTATTAATTCTCCCAAAAAACAACAACATATACACACAACACACAAAACATAAAAAAGATCTTTTTGGAAAGCAACTTGGACCCAGGTATCTCTCTCTTCATGGACTTCAATTATATTCATGCTCATCTTACCCATCATTACTTATTTTATTTACCATTCTAAGTCTTCTATATTAACTTCTCCACATATTTCACTCTTCTTAATTCTATCTTAATTAATCATCTTAATTTGAGTCATTATATTTGTATCTTTTGTCCATTCTTTATTGTCCCTTTGTCTCGTTCCTTTTTTTAAAAAAAGAAGTTTCTCCTGAAATCACTAATCAGAGTATGATGCCTTTCTATCTCCCCCCTAAATTAATCAAATAAACCTTTAAAATAGCACCCAATACCCAATCCGATTTTGCTTGGTACATTCTATCTAAATAGTACATCCAGAATAATTAAATACATAGTTAAACAATAGATCTGAATATTAAAAACAAATACTATAATAGAAATTTTATAATAACATCAATGCCATAATCTTATTAAACTCTTTAATTAAAACTCAATATTCTGAACCTCCCCTCATATTATTAAATTCTAAAACCAATCATTATTAAACATTTCACCATTTTAATCTCTTATCAACTCTTAAACCATTTAAGTTTTCTATTTCTAATACAATACTACAATATCATCTTATGTACCTTGCAAAATCTTTTGAAGAAATTATACTTTATCCTTTATCCCTAAAAAAGATTTCTTTTTTCCCATTTAATTTCAAAACTTTGTAGCTTTTCTCCACCTTTTCCCTTCCTTTCTTCTCCCAACAAACCTTTCTACGCCCTTCTTCTAGCCTCTGCCTTACTGGCTTCCCTTCTCTGTCGTGTTCCTTTTCCCTTTTGTTTACTATCATTATATTGATTTTGCACCTTATTTTTCCCTTTCTTAAGTGTTTTTTTAAATCTTAAGTCCTTAATTTCTCTTCCTTTCCCTCTTCCTTCTTTCTTGGTCGATTTCTGAGATTTATTAAAAATGGCTTCCTTTCCTTCTTCTTCTTCTGCTGTTTTCATCTGTTGTATTGTTTGTTGATAGTTAATAAGCGCCATTTCTAAAAAAAGGAAGGCTTCTTTCAAACCAGCTTTACCATTTTTTTTTTGCTTGTTCATAATCTTTTCTCAGTTCCTCAATAGAAGGAGCCATTATAAATCTTTTCTTTTCTTTTCCCCTTCTTTCTTCTTACAACAACCAGAATATTCCAAAGAAAAAATAAAACAGTCCCAAAGTTATCAATCAGTCCAAACCAAGGCAGAGTTCTCACTTTCTCCTTCTGGGGTAGTATCAATCAGAGACAAAGAAAGTCCAAATCTGTTTCTTAAAGTCTTATTGCAATATATTTTAGTCTTCAAATCCTCAAGGCATCTCCTCCAACAATCTTAGCATACAAATATTTTTTTTTTAGTCCTCTCTCTTCCCACTCATCGCTTAAAGCCAGTTTTCACCTAAAAAAATAGGTTTCTTAATATTCACTTATTTATTCCGTAGGAAAAGAGGGTAAGCTTTCCTTTCAGCACCATCAAACTGCCGCTTTTTTCCTCTTCTAGAAGGTATCATTCAGAAAGTCATACTTTTCAGGAATTTTGTTAAATATGTCTTAGAGTCCTAGGAACCAAGAAAAACTTTCTCCTTTCAAAAACTTTCTCCACTTCCTCCTGCGCATTCTTACCCGGCTGCCAGCTTCTTTGTGGCGGCCATTACGGACCGCCGCTGCACCGTCCTGGGAAAAGGGGGTTCTGCCGGCCGGGGAGGGGGTCTGCAACACCCCCAAACCCTTCTCCGGATCCCCCCTACCTTCAGCTGCCCCTGCAGGGCAGCCTAGCTCTGCTGCGGAAGCCTCTTTTATTGCGGCTGCATGTGGCTTGCAACCAATGGCATTATTTTAAACCTCCCGCAGTTTGGGCGGCCAATCATAATCTGTTGTTAACCACCAATCGCTAGGCGGTAGTGATTGACCAATCAGAACGTAGTATTACGAGTATGCAAATGTCTATATACAACAGGGGGATGGGACATTTTGTGCTCTGTCACATTGCTATGTCTTCTGACTAAAAGCTTAAGAAATGCTAATAAAAGCTTCAAGCTAAAAAGACCCAAAGTCTGGGTTTATCTGAAGGCTCCAACCAGCCAGAAAAGTTGAAAGACAAGATTCATCCTGGACTGCCAAAAGGATGGTGGTATTAAGCGTAGCAGGAATAACAGTAATTCATGCCCAGAGCTGAGGATTCCCCTGGCAGACTCTGGAATCAACATACTAGTCTGTCAGTGAGCCTGGCCACATACGTTGTCCATGAGGCCTAAACTCTGTCAAAATAAGGTCTCTGAGATCAAGCTTTTATCAGTTTTTTTTCCAAACAAGATGTTAAGGGTTGCCTTTTTATAGAACATAAACTAGGACCCCAGAGAATCTCACCTGCAGAAAATGGCATGAATGCATCCCTCTTCACAAACTTTCCTTCCGAGTCAAGAAAATGCTCAGGGTAGAATTCATGAGGTTTCTCCCACTGGGATTCATCATGGAGCACAGAAGTCAGCAAGGGAATGATGTGTGCGCCCTAAAAATTGAAAGTATCAAAGATGATATGAAAAGGAATATGTCCATTTAGTGCATGGCTATAAAAAATAATCCAGGGATTTTGTGAAGTGTTGTAAAATGTTTATTGAGAAGTAAAAACTGGGCCTGGAACAAGATTTTATATTAAAAAAAAA
>NW_020719208.1:4307-14969 GCF_900518725.1 Notechis scutatus
AAGAGGGTGAGGGTCAAAGGGATTGCATGATTTTTAATAAAGTTTGTATGTGTGTGTGTAAGTTTTGAAGAGGATGAGGGTCAAGGGGTTGCATGATTTTTAATAAAGTTTGTATGTGTGTGTATAAGTTTTGAAGAGGGTGAGGGTCAAAGGGGTTGCATGATTTTTAATAAAGTTTGTGTGTGTGTGTATAAGTTTTGAAGAGGGTGGGGGTCAAAGGGGTCGCATGATTTTTAATAAAGTTTGTGTGTGTGTGTGTAAGTTTTGAAGAGGGTGAGGGTCAAAGGGGTTGCATGATTTTTAATAAAGTTTGTGTGTGTGTGTGTAAGTTTTGAAGAGGGTGAGGGTCAAAGGGGATTGCATGATTTTTAATAAAGTTTGTGTGTGTGTGTGTAAGTTTTGAAGAGGGTGAGGGTCAAAGGGGTTGCATGATTTTTAATAAAGTTTGTGTCTGTGTGTGTAAGTTTTGAAGAGGGTGAGGGTCAAAGGGGATTGCATGATTTTTAATAAAGTTTGTGTGTGTGTGTGTGTGTGTAAGTTTTGAAGAGGGTGAGGGTCAAAGGGATTGCATGATTTTTTTACAAAGTTTGCGTGTCAATTTTGAACAGGGTGAGTGGAAGTCAAAGGCAGGGGCCCCCAAACTTGGCAACTTTAAGACTTGTGGACTTCAACACCCAGAATTCTGGGAGTTGGAATCCACAAGTCTTAAAAGTTGCCAAGTTTGGAGACCTTCAGTCAAAGGCATTGCATGAATTATTATTATGTTTTTAAATTGAAGTGCTGGATTTTTTTTTAAAGTTAATTGAGGTTTTTTTTTTAAAGTATTCAGTGATGTCTCAGCCTCCATAAGGCGCTTGGTGGAAGAATGCCAAGCCGGCCAGCCTGCTCTCTGTGGAATTAAGAGGAAGTAGCTTGAATCATCCAAGTGACAAACTCTTAACTTTAATCATTAAGCAAAGGGCTGGTTCCCAGAGTGAGATCCATTTGTGGGTTTCTAGTTAACTCTCCACCCTTCCAACTAATAAATTCTCCAGTCAGACAGATGTGACTCTGAGTGACTTTCCTCTTCTTCCTCTTCTCTTTCTTTCTCTCCCCCCTCCCCCCCAAATTTGCTTGCAAAGTTCTGGGAACAAGTGAGCAAGGGTGATTTTGCAGTAAAACTGGAGCATTTCAAATTTGATTCTAAAAAAGGCACCCAGATTGCACTTTGTCAGCAACTCTTTAAAGCAGCTGCGTCTTTTCCCTGATTGGGCCTCTAATGTCAGTGAAAGCTCATTGACCATTCCTCTCCTTGAGTCCCAGTTGAGTCATGCAAGGGGAGGGAAGTTTGTAGAGATTCTCAGTCCTCCAGGCCATGGTTGTCCCAAAGGTGCTTTTTTTGGGAGGCATCTGAACTTACTGGTTTTTTCTTTTGAAGACTACTTCTTCGCTTCTCATCCAAGAAGCTTCTTCAGCTCTGACTGGCTAGTGGGGAATGGGAGGATTTATATTCCTTGTAGACAGCTGGTCATTTGCATCCTTTTAGAGGGTGGTTGAGGCCACTTGGGAGGTTTATCTGGGTTCTCAGGGCCACCTTGAGTGGTGCTCCTGGTTCTTGTAGTCTGCAATTTCCGCCCCCTAGAAATCCATTCCTACTGCCACACCATTCAAAGGGTGTTCATCCCAAATTGTATGAGACAACCATGACCAGGATGGCTGAGAATCCCTACAGACTTTTATCTATACAATTTGGGATGAACACCCTTTGGATGGTGTGGCAGTAGGAACGGATTTCCAGAGGAAAAATGGCAGACTACAGGCACCAGATGACCCTGAGGACGCAGATAAATCTCCAAGCAGCCTCAAGGACCCTCTAAAAGGATGCAAATGACCAGCTGTCTGCAAGGAGTATAAATCCTTCCATTCGCCACCATCCAGTCAGAGCTGGATGAGAAGGGAAATGTCTTCAAACAAAAAACAAAGTCAGTTGCCTCCTGAAAAAGCACCTTGGGGACAAGGGGAAGGAAGAGGACATCAATTTTTAAGTAATCCTCCTTTCGTGACCACACTAGGGATTGGCAACTTCAACTGAAGCGAAGTGGTCGCTCAGCAAAACCTTGACTGTGCTTATGATGTTACTTCAGCTTTTCCTTTGCTTCACAGGCCATAAATGTGAGGCTTGGCCACAAAGCAACTTTTCCATCACCGCCTGAGTCTCTAAAGAAGAGCTACTTGGATACAGTGGGAGCCAGTCTACTTTTCCTGTGCAGGTAAAGGAACTGGAATTGTTTGGTAGAACGTTCATATTAGCTTCTCAGAGAAACACAAGCCAATTTCAATTCAGTTTGCATGTTCCTATGCAATTTCAGGATTATTAAGCACCTCCTTTCAAACCAGGATGTCAACTCATAAAACACTCCTATGCCTGTTTTTGTAGTTTCCATAAAAGGGAGGTGGGTGGAGGAAGGAAATCTGGAAGAGCAGTTTGAAAGCAGAAAGTACATTCCAACTCTTGCCTTTAAAAGATTGTAGCTAAAATACCAGAGCTTTTGCCTGGTGCGAATATATTTAATTGGAGAATCTGATTGATGACACACCCAGGGGGGAGAGGGGAAACAGGGTCAGAGGTGACCGTAAATGACGTATGCCAGAGTTGGCGTCATACAGGGCAGTGCCAGTATGTCGCCTTTAATGAATCCTTTGAAGTTTTTTGAAGTTTGGCTGGAGAATCATGATTTAATTAGAGCGATTGCTGGAATCCTGACATAGGGCACAGATCAAGTCAGCCTGCAGCCTGTGACTCTGTTTCCCAAGCATGTCCGTTGCACAAATGCCCAGCTTTGCACATACAGGCAATCCTTGACGTGCGGATACAAGTGAGCCCACATTTGCTCAGTGAGAAAATGTGTTAACTGAGCCTTGCCCCAGTTTGTGACTTTTCTTGCCCCATCTCTTAAGTGAATCGCTGCCAGTGGCAGATGAAGGCTTCCTGGTGCCCTAAGCACTGACAAATCTTGATGCCTCCATCCTTCTTCGTACACACTCTACAAACGAAGCCAAGTGTCCTGCCCCTGGTAGAGTCGGACTGTGAGGGAGAGAAGGAACAGCCGACATGGAGTGGAGGTGTGGGTCCGGAGGTTGTGGAGGAGGATGGAGAAGGGCAGAGGCCTGCTGGGCAGTCAGAGGAAGACCCAGGCCCACCCCCTCCATCCTAGGGCACGCAGGGAGGAGAGGATCAGGGAGAGACGTGGTCTACTCAGGAGGAGAGGGCCTTGATCCTCTTCATGGGCTGCAGGCGTGAGATCTGCATAAGAGTTTGGACCTGCATACTGGCAAACGCTGGAGACAAATGAGTGCTTTTCCTGGATGAGGTTTATCTTAGTTGGCGTTCTTCCAACGGACTGTACCTGGTTATCTTCCTGAAGTTTGTAATTATTTATCCTGGTCTGTCGTGGAACTTTTCTTCAGTGCGGTTTGTTTTTGGTTTTTGCTTCGTTATCCGCTCTTTGAATTTGAACTGTGTTTTCTTTCGTTTGGAATGTTATTTTGAAAATAGTTTAATCTTCAACTGTGAACAATTAAACAGTGAAGCCAAGTTGAAGGCATTAAAGGACCTTTATTTAAATTTTGGTTTTTATTATATTTTTGATACACGCCGGGTCATCACACCAAGCTAAGGCTACATAAAAAGTTTTTGTGGTGCCCCCTTTGGGCCTGGTGCTCTTAAGCACGTGCTTAGTCTGCTTCACGGTTAAGACACCACTGATCGCTGCTGTCATTAAATTAGTCACACGGTTCTTAAGTGAATCCGGTTTCCCCCACCGACTTTGCTTGTCAGCTTAAAGGAGATCGTGTGATTTCAGGACACTGCAACCGTCGTAAGTGTGAGTCAGTTGTCAAGCATCCAAATCTGAATCGTATGGCCACAGGGATCCAGCAACGGTCATAACTGTGAAAAATGGACACAAATCACTTTTTTTCAGTGCTGTTGTAACTTTGAATGGTCACTAAGCAAATTGTTATAAGTTCAAGGGTTAGCTCTATGTGCAAATTCCATTGCCTGTGTGTTATCAAATATCTTAGCAATAAACCTTCCCGTTGCCCAGGTAGCGTTTTTCCTTTCTGATCCCTGTCATGGTTCTGTGTCAGGCGTCTTCAAACTTGACAACTTTAAGACTTGTGGACTTCATCTCCCAGAATTCCTCCTCCAGTCATGTTAGCTCAGGAATTCTGGGAGTTAAAGTCCAGAAATCTTAAACTTGAAGACCTCCTTGCTTTAGACCCAGATGGGATGATATGCATCAGCTGCGTTTGCATGTTATGCTTCACGGTGTTAACCTAATCATAACAGTCCAGAGGTCCCAAAACTTGGCAACTTTAAGACTTGTGGACTTGAACTCCCAGAATTCCTCCTCCAGTCATGTTAGCTCAGGAATTCTGGGAGTGTTCTGACCCAAACCTAGTTCCAAGAGAGTAAACACAAGAGAAAGGTAACAGCACAACCTTTTACTGTTTCATGTACGAATCCTGTTTCTTCACAGATAAAAGGTTGCTTCCAACTAATTAGCTCCGACAAGAAACCGCCGAGAACAACAGATAAATTTCCTAAACAATCAATCCAAGAGTCTCCAAACACCAACTCAGATATTCTAACGTCCACCAGGCTGGAGTATCAAAACTTATTTGCCTTCTGCAAAGAACTCCAGTTTCTCAGGCTGGCTTTTATCTCTTAAGGGAGGGGCCATTACCTTACAGCCTTACTCCTGAGTCGCCTGTGCTGCTGCAGCTCCTCTTTCCTTCGAGCAGCCCTGCGTGCACATACCCTGGACACAGGCTCCTCGGGGGACTCTTCCTCATTGCTGCCAGCCTCCACAATCTCCAAAGGCAGCACTCCACTCCCTGATGGTCCTGCCCCATCCCTGCCTCACACACAGGCCCCTCATCTGAGTCCTCGCTCTCTGAGACCTCAGTCGTCTGTACCTTCTGCCGGCAAACCACAACAGGGTTTTGAAGTCCACAAGTCTTAAACTTGCCAAGTTTGAAGACCCTTGTTCTATGATGTGATGAGGGACATCTTCATACTTTTTGCAGGAGGGACCTGACGGTCAACCCAGAAAAGATCTGACCATGCCGCCTTCCAAAGATGTGGTCAAAATCGCTGTGCAGATGATGGGCGCAATTCCCCAGCTTATAGAACTGAATCAGGTAGAGGATATTTTACATTTTTAAAAAAATAAAACCCAATTTGGCACATTGAAGTGTTGTGCCATCTCAGGGGTGCCCAATTCTATTTTCCGTGCACCGGCTCTGCTTTAAGGTTCAAATTATCCTCATGCCGTTTATGTTTAATTACAGGCTAAGCCTTTGTCAGCAGTTGTGAAAGAAGTCTGTGAAGTGTGAGTAGCTACTCCTTCTTCTTCTTCTTTTTTGCTTTTGCTTTTGCCTTGTAGCAGATCAGCAGAAAAAGCCCGAGACTGATTCATAGAACGGTTTCAGACAGAAGCTGCTGACTGCCAAATGTTTGCAAAAACTTAATATATTTTTCCACGCCCGCTTTGAGTTATTAAATATGTTCTAAGGGAGGTTTGTCTGTTTTCTGTTTCGTTAATGTACTTTAGCTTTCTTGAACTTGAATCTTGAACACACCTTCAAGTTGCTGAAGTTGAAAAGCACGGCTATAAATCAACGGAGCCCCCAAATTACTGATAGCAGGCATTTTTCTAGATGTTTCCCCCTTCACCTCCTCTTTCAACCCTTCCCTTCTCTCCATCCTCTCTTCCGTCATTACCTCCTGCTGGAATTAAAGGTCTGTACTTGTCCATATAATAACAGAATAACAGAGTTGGAAGGGACCTTGGAGGTCTTCTAGTCCAGCCCCCTGCTCTAGCAGGAAACCCTATATCATTTCAGACAAATGATTGTTCCAATCTCTTAAAAACCTCCAGCGTTGGAGCATTCACAACTTTTGGAAGCAAGTTATTCCCATTGAGTAATTGTTCTCACTGTCAAGAAATTTCTCCTTAGTTTTACATTGCTTCTCTCCTTGATTAGTTTCCATCCATTGCTTCTTGTCCCGCCTTCAAGATGTTTTGGAGAATAGCTTGACTCCTTCTTCTTTGGGGCAGCCCCTCAAATTTTGGAACACTGCTATGTCGCCCCTAGTCCTTTCATTAGACTAGACATACTCAATACTTGCAACCATTCTTCATATGCTTTAGACACGTTTTGGATAAGAGAAGGTGATTTGTATCTGTGAAAGAGAATAGATCATTGACATACTTGCAAGGGAGAGAAGAATAGATTTTACAAATTGGAGCCTCGTTGTAAAAGAAATGAAGTGTAATTGGTATTTAATCCAGTTAGTATGAAGAGTTATTTTGTCCTCACCATTCTCCTTTTTGGAGTGTGACTTCTGGTTTGGCCTTGTATGCCACATGCAACAACATGTTTATGGAGGTAGGGAAACACCTCCAAGAACTGGTGAAGGCTGAGTTGGCTATTGCACAGAATTTTACTCCCCCAGGATGGGTGTGTGTGTGTGTGTATGTATGTGTGTATATATAAAACAAATACAGGCATGTATAATTTCTCTCTAATTCCCTTTCCTCCCCTTTTTTTTGAGGATCATGTTCCTTTCAGATAAACACAGAGTTTGATTAAACTTTGTAGAAAACTTAGTTGAGTAGCAAACATTTGCATGATTCAGACAATACATTCCCTTGAATGTCCAGTTTCTTTCCTGGGAGATGGAAATACCCCAGTTTTGGAAAGGGATCTCTGCACCCTGGGCCAAATTCCAATTGTCTGTCTCTAACATAGGTGGAACCTAAATAATTCCGAGCGCTATGCTCTGCAGTACGTGGACGGCCAACAAGCTTACATCACAGAACTGGTGAGTCCATTTCAAAACTGATGAACCAACCGACACACTGTGTGTACATAAGAGAGTTGATGTTTTAATGTTTTGTTTGTCTTGTTTGTTTGTAGAAAATTAATAAAATTGTTTTGTTTTTTTTTAAAAAAAAAGAACTGGTGAGTGCATTTGAGAAAGAGTTTAGTAGACCAACCTGCAAAAAAAAAAAATGCCTGCAAGGATGATTACAGCCTGCCCCCCCCCACCCCCAAAAAAAGATGAACATTGAATGATTACCATTAGTAAAACAACTTTTTCTGCCTCTTATTTTTCAGTTCTCCTAGAAGGCTAGTTAAAATGTTGGCAAGATAGAAATTTGGAAGATCGCTTTGAACTTTTTCCTCTCCAAGTTCATCTTTGGCTGCTTTTATTCAGTGTTTTGAGATTTTGATTGTGCAATTGTTTTCTTGTTTTGTCAGAACCGTGGAGAAATTAAGAATGGGAGTATCCTGCAATTGACCACTGCTCCGGTAGGTCCCAGTGTAAACAGGAAAACATTCCGAATTTTGTCTTTGCTCAAGGACAACGTCGTTTGTAGATTCCAAGCATGTGATTTCTGCATGCTTTTCCCCTTATTTTCTTACTGGGCATTTTGTCATCTTGCAAATCTTGCCGACTAATCATTAGAACAAAACCAGATAACCCCTTTACATCCTGCTGGCTATTCCAGTTTGATAATTTACGCACATCCTTAGGATAGTGATGCATTTTTTTTCTGGCAAATTTGGGAAACTGCAAATATGGTTGTGTTATAAAATACTTTCAGAGCTGCTCGTTGGCCTAGAAGTGAAGAGCTTGCTTCCCACTCAGAAGGTTGAGAGTTCAATCCTAGGGAGAGACAGATGTTTCTCTCTCTCAGAGCACAAAGAGAAAATATCTGCTGTGAACCCTGTGTAGATGTCAGGAAGGGCATCTGGCCAATAAATTCTAGCTCCATTCAGTCTCCCTGACTCCACCTCGGAGCAAGGTGGGCAGATGAAAAATAAAAGACTTTCAAATGAGGCTTTTATTGTAAAGTCATGCAGTTTCCTCCATCAATTTTCAGTTATTTATTTGTTTTTAAGGATTGGATGGAGGACGTTGATGGTCAAAGGTCATTGATTTCTTATCACGGTGGCCCTTAACTCATTTCAGCTGCTTCTTTCTTCCTTACTTGGAGGAAATTCAAAGGAAAATAAACACCGACTTGCTACAGAACGCTTTTTGAGTGAGAGCTGTTTTTTTTAAAAAAAAAAACCACCCACATCCTGGCTACTATTTTTACCATCTATTTATGTCAATACTTTTGAGTTACTTTTTGTTCTTGCTACTTTGGCTAAATTTTACAGTCCTTACTGTTTTAAGATTCCAGTGCTTAGCAGCAAAATATTATTATGCCCATTCCTAGGCACATAATCGAAGCAGCATTGAGATGGGCTGCAGTTGTGTTCCTTTTGAGGTTTTAACACAAGCTTTCCTCAATCCAGACCCCTCCAGATACGTTCAATGGGAACACATCTGCCCACCTTACACATCTGCAGAATGTGAACTCGCAGCAATTGCATTAATGTAACTTTTACTGTTGGCTTGAGTCAATTCTTGGTTTCATTTAGTTATTTTTTTTTGGTGGGGGGAAGAAATCACCTTGGTGCAAATGCAAAACTTACCTACCTTCCCACTATTCCACCAAATGTGTTGCAAATATATATATATAACTAGAGGCTTTGCTGAGACAGAGAGGAAAAAGATCTGTAGAAACTATCAGCAGATAAGTCAGCTTACTATGGACTTATCACCACACACACACACACACACACACACACACAGATTTTCAGCCCGAGGGATGTGCAAACAAATTGGGAAAAAGAAATTCAGAAGCTTCAGAGGAGACCTGAACTTAAGGAACTCACTAATAAAAGGAGGGCTGGGTGAATTCCTATCTCACTTTTCAAGCTTTTTTGTAATCGAAGGCTTATTTCTTGTTGTTTAAACTCGTTTAAAGAATCTTCCTTCCTTGATTGTGCTCTGCTGAGGGGATAAGTCAGTGGTGGGATTCATAATTTTTTACTACTGGTTCTATGGGCGTGACTTGGTGGCTGTGGCAGGGGAAGGATACTGTAAAATCCCCATTCCTTCCCCACTTCTGGGGGAAGGATACTGCAAAATCCCCATTCCCACCCCACTAACCTGCTTTCCAGTTCCGTTCTCCTGTGCAGGGCAACAAAAGAAGAGCCAGCCAATCAGCTGGGACTTGGGAGGCGGAGAATAGAGGGGGCGGAGCCAGTCAGAGGCGGTATTTGCTGGTTTTCCAAACTACTCAGTTTCTGCTACCGGTTCCCCAGAACTGGTCAGAACCTGCTGAATACCAACTCTGGCATAAGTATGATTTTACTGGCATTAAAAACTATTGCTGGTCATTGGATCAACCAGGATTTTGATTCTGTGGGAAGAGCCAAGCTACCACTCTCTTCTTCCATGCCATGCATTATTTTAGAAACCTTATAAAATACGCCTTAGCTTTTTTTTCTCCCTCAGTGCCATAAAATAGCAATTGCTGGAATCCTGACAATAACGTGATCAGAACTGAATGCAACAATATTCCAAGTGTGGCTATGCCATCCTCTTTGATTTCCCCCCCAAATATCTCTTTGCAGGATCAAGAGGCAGCAAAGCTGCACGGGGGCATTCAAAGCAACAGTGTGGACGTGAAGACCAATTCTTTGAAGAAGCTGGCCGGCCTGTCCCGGGATGTGGCCTTTGCGCAGGAGTTTATTAGCAGAAATGGCCTGAATCAACTCTTCTCGATTGTGGAGGAAGATAATAAGTGAGTATCTTCAGGCTTTTTGGCCCGAGGTTTCCTTCTGATCTCTTCCAAGGATGTTTTTCTGCAGCTCCTCAGGTAGCTATGGGGTAGACCATCCATGGCATATGGACGGAATGTGGTCTTCTACAATGCCCTTACGCAATTCCTGGAGCCAATTTGCCAATGAAACGTGAACATGACTGCGATGTTAAGAGCACCGCTCTTTTTAAGCCTTGCCATCATGGAGAACACTTTGCAAATTTCCCCTCCAAAAAAATGTTTTGGTTTTCGTTTGGCTTTGCCCACAATTTTCATGCGGGACCCCGTTGTTCATTGGGGTGCCCCCTTCAGCCAATAATACTTTACTGATCAGTGAACTGCTCCGGTTGAGTCCCAGGAAGGAGGCACCAATCCGTATGGGTTTAGCTAAATTTGTGTGTTTTAACTCTTCCTTCTCCATTGTTTTCCTCTGTTTTCATGAATTAATAATCACAAATTTTTAGGGATTCAACTGTCCACACTGTGACCAGAGTGAGTTATGCAAAGAGTGCACCCTTAAAATATAACAAGCAGGTGTTTCTCAACGACATTATTGTGGTGGCCCTTGAGGTTTTCCTTAGAATAATCTGTCCCATCTCTTTCTGCTTCCTTGGCCTTTTTTTTTTCCTGGGACGTTGGCTTTTATGGAGACATTTCCTTTTTCTTCTTCTTCTTCTTTGTTCCTTCTCTCTCCTCCTAGGTTCCTCTAAATGCATCCTTCCTATGGTTTCTGGGTTTGAGTCTCCCACCCGCCCATTGGCTCTTACCCTGTTTGCTGTCTGTTACTCCAGTACAGGGGAGATTCTGGCGTACACCCTGAAGGCCTTTGTAGAGCTGATGGAACATGATTTTGTTTCCTGGGAGACCCTCAGCCCCACTTTCATCAAAAAGGTAAGGGACCTCACACTGAAGCAGGTCTTGTTCTGTTATCAGAGCATCTGGGTTCTAG